>CACTHL010000157.1:0-109578 GCA_902712375.1 Dioscorea dumetorum
GCAGTGGCCAGGGTTCATGTCGAATTGGGCAGGATAGAAGGCAGAAGTCGTCTACATGGAGACAGTTGCAGAGAGAAAATCTCCAGTTCTGAGAAAGAAGATGATCTGAAGAATGGAGGCAGTGGAGATTTAGAAGATGGTCTTGCTCATAAGGACAGGTATATGGCATCTATTGAGAGCCTTATACGTAGCAAAATCCAACAGTACAAGAGAGAAATGGCTGATGAGGTCATTAATGCTGGTCATTTTGATCAAATAACAACCCATGAAGAAAGACGCTTGACACTGGAGACCCTACTCCATGATGAAGAAAGATACAAGAAACTGGTCATGATGTTCCTACACTTAAAGAAGTGAATCGGATGATTGCTCGCAGGATGAAGAAATCAAGCTTTTTGATCAAATGGATGAGGAGTTTGATCAGAGTGGGGGATGATCATGAAGCATAATCAAGTGCCTGAGTGGCTTCGTGCTAGTTCTGAAGAATTATGTTCAATTATTTCTACTTTATCAAAGAAGCCATCAAAGAGCATTTTAACTGGAAATATTGATCACAAGTCAGGAAGAAGAGAGGCCGCCCCAAAGGCAGTAAGAAATAAGAAAAAGTCTCTCCAGAGAATTGGATTACAAGTTTTGATGAAGATTCTGGTGCTAGCTCGGAAGTGATGGAATATTCATCAGGTGAAGCAGAGGTGGCAATAGGGAGACTCTGAAGATGAGGAACTCAGTGATAAGGATCAATTTGATGAAGCTCCTGTTAGTGATGGGGCTCAATTAAGTTTCTCCATGAAATTGGCCAGCAGGAGCCAAATATGAAGCGAAACGCAGCATTCGTAAGAGTGCTGTTGCGCGCATTTATCTGAGGTTCCATTGAAGTTGAACCAAGACCATGATATGATACCAAAGACTCATCCAAAGATTGAGCCGTCTAATGAACCTATTTTAGCTAAATGCTGCAAAGAGAGGGCCCCAGCTTTCGAATCAGAAACTGCAACCTTTCCGTCTTTTGTGAGAGGCTGGAACCCCCAGGGAAACTCTTATCTGGGTTGGAAGAAGGCAATAATCAGGATGCTAATGGTCGCCGGAAAGACAGTGCTGGGGAAAAGATGCCATATAGCACGCAAAGAAAGGTATGCAAAATTATTCTTGGATCCACTTGTCTTTCTGAATATTTCAACATTTGCTTCTGTGTCTCTAAGCTATTCTTCTCTAGGATCTATATATATATATATATGAGATGCATTGCATGTATGTCATTGATTAAGTCTACAACACAATGCTTTAGATATCAAGATAATCATCATCTCATCATAATTGTTCCAAAGTTTGAGAAAAGGCATGAACTTTTCACCTAAACATTTAGTTTACTGGCCACCACTCTAAAATGTCTTTTCCTCTTTTCTATAGTGTGTGTATGTTGTTAGCATTCTCCAAATGAGGATAGAGCAAGAAGGCCATCAGATTATACCTACTCTATCTGATTTCTGGAAGATGGCTAGTCGAGCTGGAGCCAATTCTATTTTAGATTTACAGAAAATCAATCAGCGAGTGGAGAGCTCAGAGTATGATAGTGTGGTAAATTTCATCGATGATGTGCAATTAGCATTCAAAGTTGCTGTGAAGTCCTACAATTACTCAAACCAGGTACTTCTCTCGTTTCACTACTAATAACATCTATGTTTCATAAACAAGTTCTGCAGATCATGTTCTTTTGTATTTCATTATTGATGCAGGCAAGATATGAGGCAATGAAGCTCAATAAACTTTTCTTTGATATCATGAAGACTTTATTTCCAGAAACAGATATTGAAGCAAGTAAAAATTCAATCACTATTCTTCCAACCTGCAGGAGGACTTCCTGAAGGCAGGACTAGTGCTCACAAACATATTTCTGAGTTTCATAAAGGATCAAACAGCTCTGCAAATATTACTACTGGTCTGTCTTCATCCCTTGCACTGCTCCTCGGTGATGTGGCTGTCGGCAAAAAGAAAAGGAAACAAAGGGAAAGGTCTATTGTGATGAAGTGGCTTCCTCACCGCAACAACAACAACAAGAGCTCAATGGTGGACATGGTGACACCTCTATTGTTTCAAAAGGACAATAGGATAATACTGCCAAGAGAATGAGGGCTGTTGCTGGTAAAAGAAGGCAAGCTAATATAAAGATGAACCCCTGCAGTTTATGTTTATGATGGGAAGAGTTTGAAAGACAAAAATGTGACTTGTGTGAAATTAGGGGCAAATTAGTTTCAAGAGTCTTGCTGCAAAATTATAGTTTTTACTGGACTTACAGAACTTGAAAGACTGAAATTAGTGTAGAACTAAGCCCTTTGTTGTTGAACTTGGATGTAGAAGTTATTTCACCTTCTAAAATAATATGTTTGAACTTTAGCTAAATTTATTTTTTATTAGCATTTATGAAGGTTTTTTATAACAAAATTTAGGGAGCAGCTGCTGCCGTATAATTAAATGGTTTTATATAAATTTTTTCCTTGGTTTTTAGTATTTTCACATGGATTATTTATTTATTTATTTCTAGTTTGGTTTTAAGTCAATACCCATTCATTTGGTTTATCTCATGAACGCTACAATCCTGACCATTAAAAGAGAACAGATGAGACAAGAATTCACTCCATAATAATAATGTTTTCTTTTTAATCAAAAATAAATAAATAAATAAATAAATAACACAACACATGAAATACAATATAGCACAAATGATGATCCTACAAAATACTCAATTGTGTAAATCTCCAAATCATTGATCAAAAAGGGTTTGAGAAGTTCCACACCGTAAATTCAAAGATGAACTCAAGTTCAATCCCCTTCCAATTTCCATCATCAAAGTCAATCCTTGCATTCTTCCAATTGTGTAATACAGTGATGGCAGATAGAAGAGAATCACATGTTGATTGATCACACTGCACTGACAAAAGAAATCAAGTAAGTAGAAAATAAGCAACCGAGTACATGATGATAAAATAAAATAAAATAAGGTCATAAGAATTACAACTAGATCTTTTGGGCAAGGTGAAATAATTTGAATCCTTGGCTTGGTCAACTACCAGCATGCTCTCATGGCGTGGAACCATCAGATTTTGTGAAACCAATCCATGTTCCGCTGAAATACATTGAAAAAAAAAGTTTGTAAAAATGAAAATAGTAAACTATAGTCAAATGATCACAATACAACATCTGTAAAAATGAAATTTTGGATCAGCAAACTATAATCAAATGATCAAAATACAACATCAGACTACCTTCAGAATCACAATTTCGGGAGATATGGCTTTAATGGCTTTGACTTGAATCCTAGCTTCAAATTTCCATCAGGACCTCTGGCATTCTCAAAAGCAATGTCTGTATACCACAGTCATAGTGCTCGGTGAAAGAAATAAACATTCAGAGTAACTAATAGTGCTGGTTAATTTAGAAAATACACATCTAAATAGATAAGCCATAGGTTTATCATCCTATCAACTTAAATTTTTCAGTTGAATTGGCCCAAATAATATATTTGGTTTACATCTAGCATAATACCAGAGGCTAATTTGCTTGGTTTGTTTGCACTGTGCTTAATTAGAATAAAATCAGCTTAAGGATAGAATTGGGTCTATGTTTGGTTTGCATCTAACAAAAATTACAAAAACAGAAGGAAAAAAAAATTCAACTTACTTGTTTCAAAATGGTATCCTCAACTCACAGCTTCTGGTTTCATACATTGTTGTAACATTAACTTATACATTTGATAAGCTTTATTCCAGTTACCATTCTTGCGATACCCATTGATGACAGCAGTATAAGTTACCACATTTGGAGCTAGTTTCTTAATCTTCATTTTCTCCATCCATTCAATAGCAACATCCATTGCCGACAACCTGCTATATCCATCGATAAGACAAGTATATGTGTGAACATCCGGCGACAAGCCACACTGCTCCATTTTCTGGAACAGCAGAATAGCACTCTTCATATCTTTGTGCCTACAATACCCACTTATCAATGAAGTGAACACAATTTCATCAGGTTTGATCTCCCTCTTGATCATTTCGTCGAACAGAGATGAGGCCTCAGGTAGTCTGTCATTGTTGCAAAGCAGACTGATAAGACTTGTGTATGTATATACATTGGGCATGACACCTTCCTTCAACATTCTCTTATACAACTGCAAAGCTCCCTTCAAATTCGATTTTTTGACAAAACTATCGATAAGTGTACTATATACAATAACATCGGGAACATATCCACTCTTCAAGATAGCTCCGAGAATTTTCAATGGTGTGTCCATTTCTCTCACTTTGCATAGGCCACTGATCATGACATTGTACATAAACAAGTTAGGAACGATGCCCTGATCACGCATGATGTTAAAAAAACCTGAATGCGTCAATGATAAAATTACTTTTGCAAAGTCCATCAATAATCACAGTGCAGGTAACAACGTTTGGCCTGACACCAATCTGAATCATGTAGTCATATAGTTCCCTGGCTTCCTTCACTAATCCATTCCTAAAATAACCATAAATTAAACTGGTGTAATTATAGACATCTGGAACAATATTATTTTGCATCATTTCCTCCCAAAGATCCCACGCGGCTTCCATATCCCCATGGCGACAGCACTCATGAATGAGAATGTTAAAAACAATCTGATCTTGCTCATAGCCATGATCCTTCATGTAACAGAACAATCGCCATGCCTTCTTCATTTTTCCTTGCATACATAAACCATGCAAGATCGAGCTGTAGCTAACTACTGTCGGCATTATCCCCTTGCTCACCATTTCTTTCAATAACTTCCTAGCAATGCAAACAGCACCATTCTTGCAAAGACCATCAATCAGAATGCTGTAGCTATAAACATCAGGTGTGCACCCACACTCTTTCATTTTTTCAAACATAGAACATGCTTTGTACAGCTTGCCTTCAAGACAAAGACTGCGAATGACAGCATTGAAGCAATAGCTATTGCAGGGCAAACCTCTTCGCTGTAAGTCCTCCAGAAATTCCACTGCCAATTCACCATTTCCTGCTGCACAAAGCCCATGGATGTAAGTTCCATAGGTCACTTCATTTGGACTGACATTAAACTCGTTCATTTCCAAAAGGATCCCTGTGGCCGCGTCGATGTCTAGTGTCTCTCCATTGACATACAAATCTATCATTATAGTGTAAGTGTACACATTTGGCTTTGGCCCTGACTGCTTCATATCATGAAACAAACGAATTGCACAATCCACCCGATTATTATCGACCAAGTGCTTGAGCAAGCGATTACAAAAAGGGACATCAAGTTCTAATCCAATCTGTTTTGCCTCCAAATAAACATGAAGTGCATCTTCAAACATCAGAGACTCTGCAAAGCTCTGGATGATTGTTCCATAGACTTGTAACAAGTTCAGAGCACCACCAGACAACCCCACGAATTCCACTACCTGGTGGAACAAATTAGAATTTCCATTCCTACAATACTGAGCAAGACTTTTAAGCAAGCTTGGGATCTCTCTACGCATTCCGGAAGACAAGAAGATTTGAATAAGCATTGCAAAAGATTCCAAGGAATGGGACAACCCATACTTACCCACTGCTCCCGAAAAACCAATCTCCTTCAAATAACTCCAATTCTGTGTGCGCACAGCGTGACCAACAAGGGGTAACAGAGTGGGGGGCCTGGCGACCCAAGAACCAAGCTTTTTTCCACTACTGTTGTCAATGGTTGGATGTGAATCAAAATGGAGCTCTTCCAGCAGCAACGACGATGAAGGAGCAGAAGAGTAACGGCTCAAAGATAGAATTTTTCGAACAAAGGTTCGAGAAACAAGTCTACATTTAAGCCAAATCATAGAGCAGGGGCCCTCAGAAAGGAGAACCCTGCGATTCGAACAGACCTCGAGATCGAGCAAAAGCCCATGACAAGAAAGAGAGGGCAAAATCAAACGCAAAGCGCCCACCTTTGTTGCGAATTCCGGCATGATCTACATCAAGAAAGGAAAATAGGAACGGATTGCAAGTTCAAAACCATGGAAATTGGAGGCGCTTAGCTGCTGAACAAAAGACAAGCAGAGAGTTCGAATGCCGTCAACGCCGGCGACAGGCTTCGGTGGAGATAGGGCGAGGGGGTTTAAAGGCGCAGTTAAACCCTATTCTTGTCATTATTTATTTATTTATTTATTGACGAACTTGTTCTTATTTATTAACCATTATAAAATAAATAAATACATTATATATATATAAAAGTAAATAAATCACTAAATTTTCTTTTTAAAAATATCTCACCATTAACTTACCACAAAGGTGGAGATAGGGCAAGCGGTTTAAAGTATAGGTCTCTTCTTACTAAGCCCATTTTCATGGCGGAAATTTTTCAAACCCTCAACTTCATGCCCGGGGGCAAGAGCCCCGGGCCCGATGGGTTAAATGTTGAGTTTTACTTGTTTTATTGGGACCTAGTACAAGGCCCCTTGTTTGAAGCCATCAATTATTTCTTTTTGACTCGCCAAGATGCCTAAATCTTGGGGCAAGACCTTCATTGTGCTTATTCCTAAGAAGGTGGCTCCAAGTAGAGTTAGTGATTTTAGGCCAATCTCTCTCGTAATGTTTGCTATAAAATCATTTCCAAACTCCCGAGCAATAGACTTAAATTAGTTATTGGTAATCTCATTGGCCCCGAGCAAACTGGTTTCCTTGCGGGCAAATCCACTTTTGATAATATCATTGCCATTCGGAAATTGCCCATTCTCTAGAGCATGATACCCGGGACCCACCCTAGGATGCTTCTTAAGATTGATGTGGAAAAGGCGTATGATGCCTTAGAGTGGAATGCTATCCTTGCCACACTCAATCTCATGCAATTCCCTGAAATTTGGATTTCCGGGTCCGTAGTTGTATCACTTCTCCCACTTTTTCTTTCTTGATTAATGGTCAATCTACCGATTGGTTTGAAAGTCATAGGGGGGTAAGGCAAGGGGATCCATTATCCCCATTCCTCTTTCTTCTTGTTTCCCAAAACCTCTCCCCGTGTTTTCAATTATGGCATGAGGCAAAATCTGATTCCGGGCTTTGATCATAGACTTAATGATAATTTCAATCATTTGATGTTTGCGAGACGACCTAATTGTGATTACTAAAGCTACTAGAAAGGTCGCTAGAAGGCCGTAAGTCGAGTTTTGATCTTTATAAGCGACACTGGGCAAGCAAATCAATCCGCACAAGTCCGAGATCTTTCTTCCCGCTTGGTGTAACGGGAGAATTAGAAAGAGCATTGAAATTATCCTCAATATGAAAATAGGGATTTTCCCTTTTAAGTACCTCGGAGCTCTGATTTCTCCCAACAGACTAAATGTTCATCACTTTCAGCACTTAATTGATAGAACCCAACAAGCCTTGAATTCCTGGAATGCTAATGCTATTTCCCTTGCTGGCAGAACAGTCCTTGTTAACACTTCTCTCATGTCCATTCCAGTTTATTCCCTGTCTTACTACCCTATTCCCGATTCAACTCGGACTCTATTTCCAAGTTAGCTAGGAATTTTTTATGGGGTAATGGCACCGCTAGTGGCGAGTCATCACTCTATAAGTTGGAATGTTACTACACTTCCTAAATCCGAGGGGGGTCCGGGAATCAGGAATTTAAAGATTGCAAAAACCTCTCTAATGGCTAAGAATGTCTTCTCACTTCTTAATAGAGAGGATAAGTATTGGGTTCAAATCGTTCACCTCAAGTATGGGGATTTTAATATCTGGGCCAACTGCAATCATAGTAAGACCTCTTGGTTTTTTAGAATGATGAGTAAGCATGCCCAGCAAATTAAGAACAACATTGTCTTGAAATCTTGCAATCCTCATGTTACAGATTGGGTGCAACAACCTTGGATCTTTGAAATTCCAATTTCTATGAAACCTACTTATTGTGATGTTAGCATGATAAGTTCCAATCTTAGTGTCAGCTTTTTTTATGAGTAATAATGCCCTTGATAAGACCAAAGCATTGAAAGAGTCTTTGGTGAGAATTTTAATTGGAGTTTGGCTAGTGTTATTAAGTTTAATGCCTCCGAGTCTAATTATTGGACTTGGGGAAAGGGTGCTTCAGTTGGGAAAATTGCTTGCCATGTCTACAATTCTCTTAATACGAGTCTTGTGGATGATGAGGATATTTGGATTGGCGGAATATATTGTGGAAACCGCCACGAGCCTCCAAAGGTCAAAACCTTCCTTTGGAGAGCTTTACATGGTAAAATTCCCACATATGCTTACCTCCATTCAATTAATATTGGTCCTCAAAATGTATGTCCGTTTTGCAACCTTGTTGAAGAGACCCCTTGATCACCCTCGGTCAACGATTGTCGAGTGATCAAGGAATGCCGCCATTTAGTAACCGATCATTCCGGTCTCAATTGTGATATCTTGGGCAACCTGTTGGATGGTAATCGGCTTATGCTTCGGACTGGAATACCGATAGAATTAATCGGCAAGTCTTCAAAAGTCCGATAGCCACCGTGCTCGGAGTATGTGGAAGGCCCGTTGCGACTTTGTTTTTAATCACAGAAACTGCAGCCCGGCAGATTTTCAAGCAAGCCTTGTGTTTAACACGTAATTACATTGGAGCAATTTAAGGAGACATCAAGGGAGTACATGTCGAACCTTGCCTTTGGCACTCAAATTAATGTTTTTAGTGATGCATCTTGGATCTCTCGATGGTGTAAATGGTGGTGCAGGTTTTGTCATAATTAAAGGGAGCAATTCAATTCTCCTAGCTGGAGCAATGCCGGTGAGAGCAAGCACAAGTGTTCAAGCGTAACCGTTAGCGATTAAAGCAGCTTTGGATCAATGCAGATCACATGGATTGAAGCCGATTAGAGTGTGTACTGACTGCATTGCGGTGTTGGAAAAACTGAAAGAAGAGGACTCAGCAATCACCAATGATGGGATAACGCAGAGATCAAGAATCTCATCCAAAGAAGATGGTGGGATTGAAGTTGCATACTCGTCCAAGAGAATTCAACTTGGTGGCCGATTCATTGCGCGGATTTTGGAAGGAAGAACCCACGTCTATCCTTGTTCCACAAAGGGGGAATGACCGGCCTAGATGGCTTGAAGATGTAGTCGCCTTGGCCGGCTTTCTTTTTAGTGTCTCGAGTTTGTTTTTTTTTGTTTTAACTCTTTTAGAGTTCCCTCCAACAAACAAAAAAAAAAGTAATTTTCATAGTAAATTAATTATTTTTCTCGTATTTTATATTTAGATAAATTAATGTAAAAATGCTTTCATATGTGAAATTGTTTAGATGTGGATTTGTGATTATTATTAACTCGAATATAATTATTTTTATTATTATAGAATTGAGGAAAATTGATTGTTTGTGAGGGTTATTTTAGTAATTTGATAACCCAAAACAGCTTCTCAGAAGTGTTTTTCTAATAAACAATTCTGTAACAGTTTTTGAAAAAAAAAAAAACTGAATTTCAGCTTTTTCTTCATAGCTTCCGCTTATGCCCAAAAACCCAAATAAACATATTTTTTAAAACCAAGAAGTGTTTAACTTATAAAAAAAACACTTTTATGCTTTAAAAAAAGTCCAATCGAAACACCCACATAGTTACTCTTTTATATGTTTCTCTATTCCTCTCACCCTAGGTCCGACTCGCCTCGCTATTGTATCCCTTTTGGATTTGGCAAAATTTTAAGCATCTATGGATTCTTTGTGTGTAACATAGACATCATGATTGAAATGGTCTATCTTCGGCTTAATTAGGATAACAAAATTCTGACCTTGGGTTATTTGGTTGGGTGAAATGGTCTTAACTAGGACAACATGTGTTTTTTGTCATTGTGGAGATGAAGGACCACTTGTTCCTACAATACCTTGATGTCATGCAAATTTGGAACCATTTCGGTCACCGTTTTTACGTCAATAGATACTTAGTTTATATAATTAAGGTTTGGTCATCAACTTGGTGTTTCAAAACCGAAACATGTCTATTTCTTTTGGAATGTTTTGTTCGAAAGGGATAACAACATATTCATTTATTGCTACTTTTTTCTTGGTTTTAATTCTAATTAAAATTGATCATATATTTCTTCTTTTTTTTTTTTTATCATTTGGTGTCCATAATTGGAAGGAATTCCAAGTAAGGGATTCCAACAACTATCATACATAGCCCTTTTTTTTGTGCACATTTTCTAGTGTTGACGGAATCTGAGACTTTTGAAAACTTAAAATTAACGTAGCAACTATGGACAGATGGATCCCTTTTAGTGGTAATTTCCTGAATGCCATGTTATGCTCCTTATCTTCTTCCCCTTTTACATGGCTACTACTCTTTCCTTTTTGTGTTCTTAACTCTGGTTCTAACTACTCATATATTTGAATTCTCTCTCTTTCTAGAGTGATAATCTCATGGACCCGAGTCCATGGGATTATTTCTCCTCTTTCTAATACATTGCAAATGGGTTAGCCACTTCTTTTTTGAAAAAAAAAAAAAAAGAAAGCAAAAACTTTACAAGAGTATATGTAACAGAATACATACAAAAAGGAGATCCATGGGATATGTAACCAAATATTCACCATGAAAAATCTGGCAAAGAGAGATGCAACAGACTTTCTATTATGACTTGTGGACTTTGTCATGCGGCAAAAGGCAAATGAACCATTATCAACGGTCTTTGGGCCAATTGGCACTTGGGTCCCCCATGAGAACGCCTCGCAAGTGGCGAGAGTTCGAATCCTAGGGGTGAGGGTGCATGTCCCGAGAGCCGTGAGCACTCACACGAACTATGGGTGGTCCCAAGGCCCATGTGTGCGGGGCCCCACAGCCGCGCCGAGGCGTGTGCACGCCCTGTCTTAGTTTAGCGGGCCCATTAAGGATTTCGTTCTTCTTGACCAAAAAAAAAAAAAAAAAGTCAATGAACCATCTACTTATCCAATGTCTTTTTGCAAAAAGAATATGGCACTTCTCCACCTAAATTTTTCAAAGCCTCTAGTATCACAAGCTCCCTAAATGAACTGAGGTGTTCCTCGAAGTTCCAAATTCACCCACAAACTAGAGATGCTTGGACTTTATTGTTAGAGCAATTACTTGGAACATTTGGTCAGAACAAAATCCATGCAATTTTTTCAAGTCAAGATTGCATCATTCATGCTCATATGTTATTATCAAAATAATTCATATGTTCCCGCCCCGCCTTCGTTTGTTGTAGCGCTGGACATCATCAAGAAAGTCAAATTAGAAGACTCGGCTACGATTGCAAAAAAATAGTCATGAGTTCCTAGACCATCCCACCATCACAGGCCAACCCCAGAGGAAACTTCAGCCAGCTAGAGAAGCATGCAACCTGCATGTCTTCCTTCCGCTATTGTTCTACGTACTATTGTTTTTGATATTGTAGTTTTATCATTTATTTGTCCACTTCTAGTGGGCTCTCTATCTTTGTATTTTCCCTCCGGTATTTGGTTAGTTAATAGTTTTTTTTTAAGTACATTTCCTTTCAATTTCTTAATACATGTGATTTATCCATCTTTCAAGCAAATAAAAAAATTAATAAAAAACAAAACAAAACCTATATAGAAACAATACCAAACAACCAAATCCTCACTTTCAAGTACTCTCATCCATAATCCGGTGACAAAATGTGTCTAAAAAAAAAAAACACTCGTAATAGCATTGGAATCTTTTTCAATCAATTAAATCAGAGGGGGGAAAGCAAATCATCCGGCATCCTGCGTATCAAAGCTCAAAATTCAAAGCCAATTTAATGTGAATAAATCACATTTAATCTTCTGACCATTGAAACAATGAATTCAATTTGGCTATCAGAATGAAATCACAAAGCTAAGAAACCAAAACTATTGTCCTCATCATCACTGTCAATATTTGTTGGAGAATTCCTATTCTGGTAACTCCTGAGCCTGAGAACAAACACATTGAAGTAATAGTTCACCAACTTTTGCCTTCCATGCAATGGAAAATTCTGGCTAAGCTTGTCCCATAGATTCATTTCAAGATAAGGAGGATTTAGTCGAACAAGGGCTTTGAACCTTCTTTCTTCATCAGCTGTCCATGATCTTGCTACATCATCCTCACCGATGTTTCCTTGACTCCAACTGAAGAAGGCTGGGGGCAGTTCACGCATCAATTCAAGCCTTTTCTCAGAAACATGAAGTCTGACACACTGGATGGAACCTTTGTTTTTACAAGAACATTTATCTTCACGACCTTTTCCGATCTGTCCTTGTATGGTTCTCAACTTCTTTTTCCGGCACAAGGCCAGATTTGTGTGCCCAGCCACTTGAGCTCATCAGGATCCATTGAAGCCTCTGGAAGTCGTTCGGAGAAATCAGGTAGTGTGGCTTGGTATGCTTCTCCAATGTGAGACTTGTCTACCCAAGTAGGTTCGTCTTCAAGTAAATTTGCATCAGAGTGATTGATTAAATCGGACCTCTCATTGAGAATCTTGATCCTCTGGCTGAACCTCAATTGACCATCTTGATCTTCATAAAAACTTGGATGCATCTTCCGCTTGTCTTGCTAAATCATAAGTTTTAACCTTAATCACTCGCACATGAAGTTACCAAATTACAAAGGAAAAGAGAGTACATTACTTTGTAGAGACAGTGTTAAGGCACAGCAAAATTAGTCAGTGCTCAACTAGTTAAATACAGAGAGAATAGTTACAAAAGCAAGGAATAGAAGAACAGATGGAAACATGAATGGTTTTTGAAATTCCAGTCACTGCAAACCAAATAACTGGTAGTATAATATTTACTAAGAAATGGTCTAATATTTTTGCTAGTCAGAATTTAGGGTACTGCTTGCTGGAATGATATTGACTTATATCCTTGTGTAAGTTCAATCCATTCACTACATCAAAGTAAACAAATGCAACATTAGCGAATGTATGCAGAGTATGCAACTGGGCATGACAACTACACCTCTCAGAAATCCTTTCCCCCTCTCTCTCTCTCTCTCTGTGGGGAATGAGTGGAATAGTGACCTCATAAGACAATGGCTTTCAGATGGTCCAACATACACCCTATTCAGCAAAGGGTCACACTCATCAAATAAATCCAACAAAGACTAGAAACACAATTTTATTTTGGGCAAGCTGCAGAAGAAACCACATTTCAGATAGCACGTCTATTTCTTGTTATGCTTCTTAAATTAGCAACTCAACACATAGTTGGATAAAACTTGATGATTTCTTTGATTCACCCAATTACACATGTATCTAGGTTTGTGATTATTATTATTATTATTATTATTATTATTATTATTATTATTATTATTATTATTATTATGCTAACAAAATTAATGAATTGTATAACAGACTCATTAAGCCACAGATTTAAACTATCAAGCTCTAATAAAGGAGGAAAATGAAATACCAACTCTCCTATTGTAGGAGTGGTCCACCAAAAACAATTGTCCAAAGATGACAATGAGTGTTTACCAGACCTCAAAGTAAATGGAGGAATGAAAAATATTGGAAATAACATTAAAACCACCACAATTTTTTTTCTCTTTTGAAAAATACATTAGAATATGCTCGGATAATATCATATGAGAAAGCCACAAACTCTCATGTCATTTAAAACTACAACAAGAGAAACTTTAAGGGTATGATTTACCGGAAGGAAGTAAGGATAACAAAATGACCATAACTTTCCCTTGTTCATCTAATTCTCTAAATTAACACAACCTAAACACCTCCCAATAATTGTATCAGACGACAACATAAGCACAGTCACTGAAGTTTTCGCCTAATACAAGGACAAACTAGGAACACAACAGGTGACACTCTAATGCCCATCTCAAATCTGGAAAAAGTCCGACGAATTAACTACTCATTCACATATTGCACACAAATAAACAACTGTCTCAGACTCTTAAACTGAAAATTGAGCATAAAATCCTGTCCAAATGCAACAGAGTTCATTAATTATGCCCCTATCCCACTCTAGCTCAAACAAAAAAAAAAAACTTTGTGATTTTACCAACAAAAGCTGAAGATTACATACATTATCCTTTCATAGAATCTCTATAAACAAGCCATTCCTCAACCATCCAAACTGAAAAAATTGAGCATAAAATTCAATAACTATACCAAAGCCCACCCATCCACACACACACACACACAACTTTATGGTTTAGTACCTAATGCTGATGATCAAACCATCCACTCATATGATCTATTTAAACAAGCAATTGACACAGCCTTTTGAACTGAAAAATTGAGTATAAAATTCTTTAAACAAAAATTCAATAATCACAAAAAAAAAAAAAGGAAAAAGAAAAACTGTGATTTTGTTTCATCGAGCTAACAGAAACCGTAGAAATCCAGAGCAAAGTATACTCACAATTAAATATTCTTGAAAGAAGAACGAGACATACCCTCCATAGAGATCCAGCATTACTCATCCAAGGAACATCCCGGAGAAGCATGGCTTTCCGAGCACGCAGTAACCTAGAAAACATCTCCCCCAGCCAATTATCATTGATCACTAATCCACCGGATGAAAAGCCAGAAATTCCAAGATCCAAGGGATTCTTGGCCACCTTCTTCACCCACTCCACCATCTTCACCAACGCCCCGGCATCATCAACATCATAGCTGGACCTCCTGCCAGGAATCACATTCAACCATACCTCCAAAGCATAGAGATACCTCATATAAATCGATTTCAGGGATGTGCCGGTGGTCGGTGAAAACCCGGCCGCCTCGGCAATATCGCCCCAAGAATCAGAGGCGATGGAGTAGTACCCACCCTTGTTGCGCACTGCCGAGAAAAGCCTGAACAAGTCCACGGTCTGGCCATCAGACATGACGGGCGGTAGCTGCCGAAGCCTCAGCCTGCCGGCGGAGGAGTGTTAGGAAAGCGGAGAGGGTGCGGTCGAAGAGAAGATGGGGTTTCTCGTCGGAGGATCGATCGAGATCGGTACAGAACCCGGCGGACTGGAGGCGCCGGAGTATCTCCCCGGCGTCGAGAGGGGGGGACCACATCCGCCATGGCGGCGGGATGGGTTTGGCGGGAAGGGTTCGGAGAACAAGAAGAATGGAGTGGAGGATTTATAGTTTTAATTTTTTTAAAAATATATATTTAATTAGTAATAATAGGAGTAATTTATGATATTATCCCATTTCATTTATTATGTCTGTTTTTTTTTTTTTCTAGAATAAAGGAGTTTGTTAATGAATATTTCGGGCTTTTTTTTTTTTTATTATAGACACCTACAAAAAAAAAAAGTGATTATTTATCAAAATTATAGAAGATAATAAAAGTATTTTAGAATTGAAAATGCATTCATTTTTTACAAGCTATAAAATGCAATCATTCTTAGAATTGAAAGCTCTGGGTTTTTTTTTTCTAATGTGAAATTGGGATTGCCTAATAGTTTTTTTAAGAAATTGTTTAAATCATTATTAAAAAATTATTTAAAAGAGTTTTTTGGTTCATTGAAAAATTATATATTAGATAAATTAAAAAAATAAAGGTTGAAAAAAGAACGGCAATTTAAAATTTATCACTTTATGTAAAACTATTACATAAAAATTTAAAATTTTGGATGATACGGAAAAATAAATAATAAATAAATCATCCAAAACATCTATTTTGTCGTATTGTTGTTTTGTCTGTAAGTATTTTCATTCTTAAAAAAAAAATTTAATCAATACATTTATTGTTATTATTTAAAATATTTAGTTTTGAGTACAATAAAACAATTTTAGCAAATCTTTTCAATAGCAGATCTTAAATAGAAAGACATATTATCCAGCAAAATGATAACATCTCAATTGTTGGGTTTTCGTCCAATTAACGTTTTTCCAAATATTTTGTTTGTAATGTAAAGAATCTACTGTTTTATCGGTGTGTTTTATTTCTTTTTTTAATTTTATCACTTATTTTTATTTTTTTAAATAAATATGTTGTTTATTCACATTATTAAAATAATAAAAAAAAATTCATATTCGGCTTTCTCGGTTGCAAAAGCTGCATTAATTAATCGACATAAATATATAAGTAATATTCCATATGCATACAAAGAATACTTTATTAAAAAAAT
Source organism: Dioscorea dumetorum (assembly GCA_902712375.1). Taxonomy (NCBI): domain Eukaryota; kingdom Viridiplantae; phylum Streptophyta; class Magnoliopsida; order Dioscoreales; family Dioscoreaceae; genus Dioscorea; species Dioscorea dumetorum. The sequence goes on from CACTHL010000157.1 coordinate 16,057, forward strand.
ATATATATATATTTCATTTTAGCTGTATATTCTAATTTATTATCATAATTCTCCGATATACCTAATAATAAAAGAAGAAGAAGAAGTTTTAAAAAAAAAAAAAAACAAACCGCACTATGAATATTCACATAATTGGATTTAATCTCTCAACACGAATTTGTTTTCACCTTAAATTTGAACACATTTTCCAAACAAAACGCAAACACTTTATGCGGTAATTCAATATCAATAGACCGAGAGATTATTAGTAGCCATCTTAACTTCCAACCAAATACATTCCCACTTATGGAGTAAATTTTTGGTAGACCACCAACCTTGATCAATTATCAAAAGGTGTCCCAACTTCACTTGAATCAAAACGGTTACTCCATCTTTAATTTTCTTTCACCTGGGGAGGCTACCCGAGGGATTCCGGCAACTCGGTGGTGACGTGGCGGCCACGGGTAGATTGTCATGTCGGCGCGGACAGAGGATTTCCGGCCTCCACGTCACCACTGAGTTGCCGGAATCCCTCGGGTAGCCTCCTGGTGGAAGAAAATTAAAGATGGGTAACCGTTTTGATTCAAATTGAAGTTGGGACACCTTTTTGATAATTGACCTAAGTTTGGTGGCCTACCAAAAATTTTAACCCCCCCCCCCACCCACTTATGCATATATCGAAAATGAACTTCAAATTTGATCTACATTAATTTATTCTAGAACACCACAGTGCAGTGAAATCTAATAAAAATTCTACAAAACTGATATTTCCTCATTTCCATTCCACAACCTCACTGTCTCTGAATCCTGAGAAACTTGCATCTCTTGTCCACCCCACAACCTCACCCTCTTTGCAGCCTGTGCAGCCTGAAATTTGAAAAAAATTATATATATATATATATATATATACATTATTAAGAAAATTAAAACTCCAGTTCTTACTCAATCTCTTTTTACCTCATCTTCCCAATCAGTTCTCCAAACAATATAAAGCAATATCAGTGTCTGCGCAGCTGTTCCACATAACATGCCAGTCCAAATTCCCTGCCATTAATGCACACATATAACTCAATGCCATGAAAAGTTTCAGCTTTAGATTCATAAACATAAATATTTTTCATAAAAGATGAACTTACCTCAACTCCCCATTTGACCCAATACCCCAAAACAAATCCTAAAGGAAGTCCAAATATGTAGTAACAACCCAAGTTAATGTATGCCACTAAGGCTTGCCATCCACCTCCAATTGCAACACCTGCAATTCAAATGATAAAACTTCTCACATTCATTCATATCTATATATATATATATATATATATATATATTCCTCAAATTCAATTCAATTGACCTGAAATCACAGGCTGAATGCTGTTGAGAACCATAGTCACTGCAAGAAGGTAAGCAATATGAGCGACAGCTCGCTGCAACTCTTTATTGCTAGTGAAGATCACAGCGAAATAGTTTCGTGCGGCGAGGATTATGACCATGAAAAGAATGCCAATTATAAGTGATTGAAGAACGACGATGATGACGGAGTATTTAGCTGCCCTCGGGTGACCGGATCCAAGCTCATTCGATACCCGAACACTGGAAGTAGAACAAGAGATAGTAAGGCAAGTGGCATAGAAGTGAAACAACTTGGCATTGACAGTGTTTACCTTATAGCAGCATTGAGTCCTATGAACAACATGGCTTCCCAACCATTAATGTTCATACTGAAAAACACAAACAGAAAGTCCAAGTTAGGAATAAAAGAATGAATGAAATGAAATGAAACGAAACGAAACAAAGGGAGTAATTAACCAGATGGAGAGGGAATCCACGGCGATCTCAGCGTCACTGAGGTGACCGGTGAGGACGACCAAGACCATCATGTACCAAATCTCAAGACAAAGCATGACTGCAGAGGCAAGAGACAACTTAACAAATGCCCACATATCATTGAAAGCAGACCATGAAAAGCCCTTCCATCCATCGTCGCACCATCCGACAACATACACAACTTGACCGATGGCCAACGCCCATGATGATATATTGAAAGCGAAAGCAGCCCCTGCCAGTCCCCAGTGGAACACATAGATGAACAAAGCCAGCAATCCAATATGCATCACAAGAGCAGCAAAAGCAAGATATGCCAGCACTGAAACCTTGCTCTGAGCCTGCAAGAACTTCTGGGTTGGAAAATTAATGGCCAATGAAAACATCTGTGGAATGATTTGAATGGTGAACGTCCCTGCAGCATTTGCTATCTGTTCTTCTTGGCCTAAAAGCTCCAGGATCGGAGTTGCAAACAGATAGAGCGGACAGAGAATCACTGAAGATACAAGAAGGATTATCCATGATCTCTGCATGTAAACACCAAGCATCTCCACTTGCCCTGCCCCAAATGCTTGCCCACACAGTGTCTCCAATGCACTCCCCATTCCAAGCTAAACAAAAGACATCACTTATTAAAGAACTCAAAAACAAACAAAGAGAACAATTGAATTAAATGATATATATCTATATATATATATATATTGTACATGCCAGGAATCCAAAAGAGAAGTTGGAGATGACAGAGAGGCCAATGGCGGCGGCGGAGAGCTGAAGGTTGCCCAAATGGCCAACAAAGATTTGGGTGGATGAATTGATGCCATAGAAGCAGAGGATATTGAAGGCAATGGGAGTGCCAATGGACCAGATTTTCTTAGACTCCTGAACAAACAAGAGGCGTGCATCTTTAAAACCATGAACTGGAGGGAAATCCTCAACATTATCACTAGTTGTTTCCTCCCATGTTTGCAAACCATTGGGGAGCACCATGGTGGTGGTTGGCTTGGGTTCTAAGAGAGGAGCTTCCATGGTTTCCTCCTCCTCCTCCTCCTCCTCTTCCTCCTCTTCTCCTTGTCTTTAGGATACTGCACTATGTTTAGGGTGCTTGTTTTGGTGATGAGGAGTGGAGTTAGGGACACAGAGACGAGAGAGAGAGAGAGAGAGAGACAGTGTGTTGTTTAACAGGGGATCTTAGAAGGAGAGATATGAGGAAACGGTTGTTTGTAACCTGGGGTGGGTGTCGATTCGGGGGTTGAGTCTTGTTTGGTTTGAGGTTGTGGCGGAACCACGTGGTGGTTGGGATGTGTGGTCTGTGGATGCGGATCTTCAGTACGGATCCGACCCGGCAATTGGGTGGGGATATTTTAAGATATATATATATATACTGGCTCTTGTAATAGAAGAGAGGTAATTTATTTATTTTTCAAAGTGAGCAGTTGAAGGTTTAGGGAGCCGTTTGGCTCCCGGATTGGGAATTTAAAAGAGTAAGAAGGTAATAAAAATAAAGGGGAGTGGAAGAGAATTAAGATCGAAAGATGTATTTGGCTTGGTAAGGTATGAGAGGGTAGTTCTTTGGAAATGGAAAAAAGTAAAAAATGAAAATATAGGAAATTGACTTTTACACTTTTAAAAGAATTAAATAATATTATATATGAAATAAAATGTTAAGTTAAATAACAAATATTTTTAATTATAAAATATTTTGAATATTATTTTTTTAATTTTATAATTAAATATTTGAATTAAATATTTTCACTTTAATTATTACTTATTATTAAAAGTATCTATTTAATTATTATTTGATTTATATTAATATTTTAATTATTAATTATTATTATTATTTGAATAAAAATATTATTTTAGTTGTTAGTTATTATTATTTTACTTAAATTATTATTTGATTTTATATTAGTATTTTAATTATTAATTATTATTATTGAATAAAATTATTATTTTAATGGTTAGTTATTATTATTTTACTTTAATTATTTATTATTAAAATGATCTATTTAAGTATTATTGGAGTTATATTATTATTTTAATTATTATTATTTGAATAAATTTGTTATTTTAATTGTTAGTTATTATTATCTATTTAATTGTTATTTAGTATTAAAATTATCTTTTTAATTACTATGTTAATTAATTATAATTTTACTTATTAAGTAAGAGGGTAAACTTGTAGTTTTACCCCCAATGAGTGGAGGAGGAATGAGTAATCCTGTCACTCCCCACTCATTCCCCACTTATTCCTCACCCAATACGTTTTTCACTCCCATTCATGAACATCCAAACAAAAGAGTGGAATGAAAAGATAATGACTCACATTCTAATCCTAACATCCAAACGACCCCCTTAATTCCCTTTCATAATAATAGTTAAGTGATCAAAGAGTTTATAATCAAGCTTTACTCGACCTCCTTGAGAAAAATGAGAATAAGATGTTTAAAAAATTTCGAATTCACTACTCGTTTTATTAATAATGGATAATCGGTTGTACATGTGGCTGTTTGGATGATTAATTTTTAATCTGTGCACATGTGCCTCGCAGAGTTGTTTTTTTCTTTTAATGAATAAATAATTGGTTTTTAAGAGAATCAAAAAAACAAACAAATGGGACGAGAGTAAGAGAAAAAGCAAACAAAATAGAGGAGAGTTAGGGAGTTGTGATTTTTCTAATATTTATAAAAAAAATATTAAATTAAATTAATTTGTTACAAAAATAAAATGGGTTCATTCCTGTAAAAATAAATAGAGTGGATTAATCATGGTTGTTTTAGACAATGGAAGAGTGGTGGAATGTACTGAGGAGCTAGGGAAAGCCTTCGCTTCTCACTTTCGATCCTTCTTTGGTACAAGAAGGGAGACAAGATTCAAATTTCCCTGGCCTACACTCCTAAGGAATAAGCAACTTGTGGATCTCTCCCTGTTGGAGGCCCCTTTCTCTGAGGAAGAAATTAAGAAAGCTATCTTTGATCTAGGTCCAGACAAAGCCCCTGGGCCAGACGGTTTTCCAATTTATTTTTTTCAGAAATACTGGTCCATTGTCGAAAAAGATATTGTTGCGCTCGGCGAAGGTTTCCATGATGGGACCACAAACTTAGAGCGGATTAACTGGGCCAGTATATCCCTGATCCCAAAGATTGCAAACCCGAATTGCCCTGCTGACTTCAAACCAATTAGCCTTATTAACTCATCTCTCAAAATCTTATCCAAAATTCTGGCAACTAGACTCAGTAGGCTAATAGACTCGATAGTGAATTTAACTCAGTCAGCTTACATCAAGGGGCGTTGTATTCTTGACAATATTCTCACTGCTGAGGAACTCATCTTCAGCCTTCAAAAGAGAAATCTTCCGGGGCACATCATCAAAGTTGACTTTGCTAAAGCTTTTGACATGGTTGACTGGGATTTTCTCTTAGAGCTCCTGAACGCATATGGCTTTGGTCCAAAATGGACTCTTTGGATTAAAGCAATCCTTTTCTCCTCTAAGGCTAACTTTTTAGTTAATGGAGAACGAAAAGGATATGTTAGGTCTCGCAGCAGGGGTTTAAGGCGGGGGTGACCCTCTCTCGCCTCTCCTTTTTGTTTTGGTCTCGGATGTGTTGAGCTCTATGTTCACCCATGCCTTGGACTCTGGTACGCTTTATGGTGTACCCCTAGGCAACTTGGGGAAAATGTGTCATCTCCAATATGCTGACGATCTCCTTATCATCACAGCTGGGGGTGGGGAGGATCTGCGAATTATAAAGCTCATCCTATACCTCTTTGAGGGTATCTCAGGGCTATCTATCAACTTCCACAAAACATGTCTCTATATGACCAAGCCGAATCAAATGCCAGAGGAATCCTTAGCACAAATCCTTAACTGCTCAAAAGGGGCCCTCCCAGTCCCATATTTAGGGGTCCACATTTCTGGGAGAAGACCAAGACGAACCGACTGGGAAGTACTTATCTCAAAAATCAGAGCTAGGCTGACTACTTGGAAATCAAAATTCCTTTCTTTAGGAGGCAGATTAACTTTAGTTAACTCAGTCCTATCCTCAATCCCGACATATTGGATGTCAATCTATAAACTTCCAAATTGGGTAATAAAGTCAATTGACCAGATTAGGAGAGACTTCCTTTGGTCAGGACCGGATTTAAATCACCCTAAATTTCGTTTGGTTAGCTGGAAGCGTATTTGTAGATCAAGAGATCAGGGAGGATGGGGTATTCTGAACCTGAAAGATTTTAATACAGCTCTTCTTGGGAAATGGTGGTGGAAGGTCTTTGCAGACATCTCTTGGTGTGAAGAAAAGATTATACGCTTCAACTATTATCAAAACACCCCATATTGGCATCTCCACCCGAAATTTCCACGCAGAAAGTCTTTTGTGTGGAATGGTATCACCCAAAGTCTCCCGGCTTTCAGAGCTTGTATCTCTTCTGTTGTACAAGATGGTAAAGAAACCTTATTTTGGCTAGATAAATGGGTCGGTAGCCGAGCACCAAAATTCTTATGGCCAGACCAATTTAGAGAGGCACAACAACCCCTAGGCACTGTTAAAGAACTAGAACATCTGATCCATACGTCATGGTTCACAGAGCACGACAATATTCCAGCCCTAGTCTCCGCCTCTTCTCAAGTATCAAGAGACCAAAAAAGATGGAATCTCACAACCAGTGGATGCTTCACTGTAAAATCCTTCTATGGACATCTAAGGAATGGAGGTGTGTTATGTGCAACTACCAACATAATTTGGAGAAGTCCATGCCCCAAGAAAATTAATCTGTTTAATTGGCTAGCTTGGGACAACAGTATTCTAACCTTAGACAACTTGGCCGCTAGAAGATGTAACAGGCTCCCGACAACAACGTGTGTGCTTTGCCACGCAGGGATCGAATTTGCAGATCACCTACTTATTCATTGCTCTTATTCTGGGAGAATTTGGCAATTCTTCATTAATAAGTTCAACTTGCCACCCCCACCGGATACACTAAAACTCTTGTGGAGTTTGTGGAGATCTCAAATCCCTAGAGAGGCTAGGGATGCTGGGGACCTTATTGTTAGGGCCATGCTTTGGAATATTTGGTTGGAAAGAAATGCACGCATTTTTAATGGCACATATTCAGCTACAACTGCATTAATTATTAAAAGTATTCATTTGTTCCTTTTGTGGACAAAAGCAAAATTAGAAGGATCCACTGCTTTCGCAAAGCGCAAACTTAGAGTTCCTTGGCCGCCAATCATTGTCGGGCGAGGAGGATCTTGCGGGGTAGTCTACTAGTCGGTTGTTTTTTCTAGTCCCATAGGGACTAGGGTTATCTTTGTTTGTTTTTGTGCTTTACTGTTCTTTCTCGTCTCTCTCGTTTGTTCCCTCGTTTTTCCACCTCTAGTGGATAATGTTTGTATCCTTTCACCTTTTTAATGCATGTGGTTTATCCACTTTTTCAAAAAAAAAAAAAAAAAAAAAAAAAAAACAAATGAAGAGAAAGAGCAAATAAAGGATTGAACAACGAGATAATATATAAAGATATCACCTTTGTAATGAGAATATTAGCATTTTATTTGCTCCCTAATTAAAAAAATAGGTTCAAGTTGTGAAACTAAATAAAATTTTATTAAAATGGTAAATTTTTAAATTAAAATTTTTTAGCGTTGATTTTATTTTAGAGGAAATCATATGAAGAATAAAAAATAAAAACATATATTGATTTATTTTTTGGGCTATGCCATAACCCACTCACACACACTTTTTTATTACTTGGTCTTATTTATGAATTGAAAAAAAAATGAAACTTAATCTTCAAGAGTCAAATATTTCATCATTGGACTATTGCATTTAAATCAATATCTCTTCCACAATAAATTATATCTTTTTCAAACAGAGGCTTCTTAATGTCTAATTTGCAAAATTGAACAACAATCACATTAAAAATGGTTGAAATTATTTGAAATAATTTGAAATGATTTATTTCGGTAGATGGGATGCCAACAGTCATCCCAACTTCAATGCAATATTTTCTTTTATCTTTTTTATGTTTATTTGAATTTTAAAAAATTCATCCCCACAACGAGAATCATCCTGACTTTGTACAGTCTACATGTTTCAATAATAAATGAATAAATAACTTTTGAAAACTAGATTTTTTTTTTGTTTGTTTTTGACGAAAAATTAAATATTTGAAAAATATTATTTATTATTTTGTATAATTCAATAAGAGAAATCGAAATATAGTCAAATCTTTGTATCCAAGGGAAAATGCTACATATGAGTAAAGTAATTTTTTTGGAAGCATTAACTTTTATTATAAACATGATTTCAATAAAAAATATATACTAATTATTTAATGCGTAACTTTTAAAAAAAATTAATAAAAAAGGATGAATTACATTTCATGCAAATAAAAAATGACATCAAGTAAACGGATGATAAATAAAAGAGACAATCATCTCTTTATATGTCCCAATGGACTTAAAATTAATCCAACATCAGATAATTGAGTGAATGGTCATGTACCTATAAGCGGGAGCAACTCTTTCTAATATGGCATCATTTTGGGATGCTGGCGTTTTGTTTGTATACATTACAAATAGTCTTTCATAAGAGTTGAGTGTGAAGGATTAAATTTTTGATAGGTCACTAAGTTTTAGACTTATTTCATTAAAGTTACCATGTTTCAATTTGTATAAAAAATGTTACTAACTTTCGATTTTGTTTCTCCGGGAGGTTACTCGCGAGTAAACATATCCTTTCTGCTGACGTGGCTACCGGAATTTGCACAGTCAGCATTACTGTGCCACTTACTAAGATGCTGAGGTGGCAAAATAAAGGGTTAAATTTTTGGTAGGTTACTAAGGTTTGGACTTGTTTCATTAAGGTTACCAAGTTTCAATTTGTATCAAAACGGTTACTAGAATTTGAAATGGCCTCATCAGCATTTGCCACCTGGTGACGTGGCCTCATCAGGCTGACTGTGTTTTTTCCGGTCGACACGTCAGTAGGATGGATGTGGTTACTCGCGGGTCACTTGCCGGAGAAACAAAATCAAATTGTAATAACTGTTTTGATACAAATTGAAACTTGGTAACCTTAATGAAACAATTCCAAACCTTAGTAACCTACCAAAAATTTAATCCCTATTACCTAGCCATATGGGTGACATGGCATCATGGTGAGTGGCACAATAATGCTGACTGTGCAAATTCCGGTAGCCACGTCAGCCGAAATGATATGGTTACTCGCGAGTAAACTCCCGGAGAAACAAAATCGAAAGTTAGTAACCTTTTTGGTACAAATTAAAATATGGTAACCTTAATGAAATAAGTCTAAAACTTAGTGACCTATAAAAAATTTAATCCGTGTGAAACCTAAATTGGAGCTTGGAAGAGACTGGCTAGCTTTGCACTGGGGTCCTCTGCCTTATATTTGGGTAACGGCATGAGTCTTTTAATGACTTGGACTTGACGGCTAGCTTAAACAAACTGGTTGACTGTGCGCTACAGCCTGACGAGGATGTCATGCTTTGATCAAGGATACCACATAATGGACCCGGAGTTAGTCCCACATAGGATAATATCGAGAATAGCCATGTGCATATAAGGAACAGACATCTCTTCCTACTAAAGCACCCTTTTGGAATACGAACCCTCGGCTCATATGCATAATAATCCCCCTTATAAAAGTGTATGAGTGGATACAAATAAGTTGAGATATCAACTCCATCTTTGTGCATTGCTTGATTTTGTCTTATTCACTTTGTCGAAATAAATATGGAAAAACTTAACCAGTGTGCGTGGAATGAGTGATTGTGGGTGCTCTTCCATAAGGAAAGCTCTGTTTCCCTTGAAGAATGAGCTGACTGAAGTTAATATTGGCTCATTTGGTTGTTTTAAATGCATCAAAACAAGAAAAACAATTAAGAAAACGATATTGAGAAGTAGTTTTGAGTAAACACATTCTCTAAATATAATAAGGCTGCTAAATATTTATATAAAGGGAGGCATTACTGGGCTGAGTCAGCCCATTATAATGGGTTGGCCCAAATAGGCCCAGTTTAAAGGTTTGGGTCGCATGTGCCGCATGTGCTCATCACCGGACCCGTTTCATGGTCCAGTCCTCGTTCATGTCCGGTGTGCTGTGTCTCACTTCACTTTAGATTTTTATTATATAAAATTATTTCAATATTATTTAATTATATGAGATTCTATATAATAATAATATTTTTAAAATATATACCTAATTTCTCTAGTCTTTAGTTTTTATATATGCTACCGATACAACGAGAAATGAACGGCTGTGATGCACCACGGGGCATTTGAAACATTGGAACCCGGACCCACCCACACTCAGATGAACGAACATCGAAAACGGCCGGATCAATGCCACGTGCTATGATGCATGCCACCGTGATCCCTAATTGACATAACTACCCATTGTTGCAGTTCGCTACTTCGATCACTCATTAAAATAAAGAAGCCACACATCTTTAACACAATTATTATTTCAAATTAAGAAATAAAAACACATCAATCAAATTACTCATATATATATATATATAATATTTTTTATGTTGTTTGTTTTTTAAAAAACTACAAATGCCAATCCTTGATTTATGTTGTTAAAGAAATAAACATGTATAATAGTGAATCAATTATGATAGCTTGATTTATGTTTTAGGATTTATTAACTCAGGTTAGATGTCGCATATGATGATTAAAATTTTATTATAAGCTTATTGAGGAGATTTTTAAAAACTAAATCGAGTTAATTAATTTTCTTGCTATATAACCATAAAAAATTGAGAGAAATAATATCTTCTTGTATAAGGTTTAATAAAGTATTATTGTAATATTTTTATAGTATTTACACAGTATTCTGGTGGTTGTTATGAGAATTTTTATTTATAATAAATACAAGCATTTTGAATGGTTTTGGGTAGTTTGGTAAATTAGCATTGAACAGTGTCCTTTTTGGTAATTTCGGCATTGGTTCTAAGGCGCGGACTGGTTAATAGAGAGAGACCTCGTGGAACTTCACAGTCGCAGAGCATTTAGTAGGCTCGAAGCTCTCTGTCACTGATCTCTCGCTCTCATTCTTCGAAATCTAGCGTTTATCTTTCACGGATTCGTGGTAATCCCTTGCTGAATCTTGTTTTTCCATCCGATCCCTGTGTTTTTTGGAGAATTAAAGCTCGAAATCTGTTTTTTCATGGCCGGAAACCCTGGATTCAAGACTTGGGACGCCTAAATCCATTGCATTCTTGTTTCTCTATTCAAATCATTTGCTATCCTGCTTGGATCGAGGTAATGCCGAGGTAATTGGAGTTTTGATTTTGAATCTTGGGTTCTGAATTAGAGCTGAGTTTGATCTTTTGATTATTTGATTTCTTTTTTTGTTTATATGATCTGAAAGGTAAATTCTAACTTTTTGTCCTGCTGATTTATGTTTGTTTTTACTCTCATTGTTATAAATTGTTTCTTTAGAATTTTGATTTTGATTAGATTGCTTTAATTTGTAGATTTTAGTTGCATCTTCATTTAAACAGAACTTATAGAGTAAAAATTCTTTCATTTTGTTCATCTAATCTATTGAAATGGAACCCACAGAGAAATTGGGTGTGATAGTCAATTACTCTGTGATTTTCTTTTGAGTTACCCAAACGGAATTAGAACTCTGATTGTTTTATCGTTCCTAACTAAAATCGCTTGCTTTTGTATGATGATCCATACTAACTATAGACGCAATTATAATTTTAGTTAAATAAAATCATCAAAACACCTAATCATAGTGCTTAGCTTAGTTCAATTAGCAGAAAATAAGTTCCTCCAGGAAAGTTCACACTTGGAAAGAATCGTAGCTGGCTTGTGGTTTTGTGAGCTGTTGTGCATTTTTGATAAAGCTTGGTTGTGTTGATTGTAGTAGAATGTGACAGATTGATCTATTTATTCAAAGGGTTGGTATTTGAGCACTGATGCGCCTAATACGATTGTAATTATCAATAAGTGGGCCCTGAGAATTATTGCTTTTCAACTAGTTTGCTTGCTATAATATATAAATAGATATGATTGCCTTTTTCAATATAACAGTTATCAGTTTTCCTGATTGAGAGTCTTCACCCCATTCCATGTTATGTGTCTTGCATTACTGTGTAGAATTCCATCTGCATCATCGGCAGTGTCTGGTTGTCCTGTGGATTTTCTGACAATTCCATGACAGGTAATTAATTTCTGTAAGTTTTGGATGCCATTTCACCTGATTTGTTTCTATAATCATGGAGAAGCTATTGTTTAATTTTGTTGTGCTTGCCGTTTGTAGAATGTGGATATCCTTCTGTTTATTTTGAGATTTTTTTCCTTATTTAAATGCGAACCTTTGACAGGAAGGGTGGGTAGTGTTGCTTATGGAGGGTGACCTTAGTGCTTCTCGTATCCTATCTCCATCCCTGGTCGAAAGCAGTGATGAGGACCTGGCTGTGCTTCCTAGGCACACTAAGGTCATTGTCACTGGGAACAACCGAACAAAGTCTGTTTTGGTTGGTTTGCAGGGTGTTGTCAAGAAGGCTATTGGTCTTGGTGGTTGGCATTGGCTGGTACCTTTCCACTCTACTTATTTAGCATCCCAGTCTTTATGCATGGATTGTGAATCATCATTAATCAGGGTCAATCAAACATCTATTTTGGATCAAGTGCTCTTTTTGTAGTTATCATACGAATATCACAGATTAAGAGTTCCTTACACTTTAAGATCATTAATGGCCCTTCCATACTATTATAGAAATAACAGTAGATTTAAGTGAGGCAATGCTGGTGTAGGATCCCTTTCGATTCTCTCTCCCTCTTGAACTTATAGCTCTTAACCACCCTCAACATTTCAGGTCCTAAAGAATGGAGTGGAGGTGAAGTTACAAAGGAATGCTTTAAGTGTTTTAGAAGCTCCATCAGGGAACGAAGATCGTGGAGATGTAGATTGTGATAACTCTTCCTTGCGGTTGCCTTGACATTGAAGATAAAAATTACTGTAATACATTGGTTTTCCTACGACCATTGCTACCTCTTCTCATCGATACTAAATCCTGTTCTATATTTCACCAGCTACAGCAGGGTTTCACCGATCAACTAAACCAAGAGCAAGGAATGCCAAGTCATGGACATCATCAACAACCTCAATGAAATCAAGCAACCAAAACAACTATAGGGATGTTCAACTCAAGGTATAAATTATATTACTCGATATGTAGCTGAGCTTAAGAACTTGCACATTATGTCAAGTGATTGATTTTTTATTTCTTGTGCAAATAACAGACAGTAAATCTGTCAAAACTTGGGACAGCAGCATTGTGGAGGTATTGGAGGCACTTCAATCTTGTGGGCATGAATCCGAAACCATCTAAAGAACAACTAATTCATGGTGTTGAGAACCATTTCCTCTCTCAGGTGTATATATATACACACATAAATCTCTGCTTTCATGTTTTGTTTCGACCTAAATATTCACTTATTGCTGGCATGTTTCTTTCTCTTTTACTTTGCTGCAAAAGCAATTAGATGAGATGCAAGTGATAGTGCGGTTCATACACACAAAGAGGAGAAGGAGAGCTCTATAACGTGAAGGAAAGAAAGCTATTGTGATTGCTAAACAATGTCGATGTATATGTCCTTCCCTGCATGGCTTTAAGGTGAGATTAGGGCTTACGTGGGGGGTGCGTTTGCATGCGTATTGGGTACAGGGTTGTCAGACGCTCACGTGGCCGTCATTGTTGCGGCAGTGCGTGAAAACTTTTAGATATATATATATATATATATATATATATATATATATATATATATATAGTTTGGTGAACTGAGCAGCTATGAAGTTAAATTTATATATTATTATACATAACCTTAAAATTTCATGATTTATGATCTTGTGTTTCCTTATTTGTCGCAGGACTCAAGATATTGCTTTGTAAATTCTGAAATCAAACGTGAATATCAGTGTAAATTTAGATCATAAAATATTATGTCGTAATTAGTGGTAGGATAAATGTTAATGGCGAGTTGGATTGAGACAATGTCTGCTAACATTATATAGATAGATATTGAAAATAGGGGACAAACCACACAAAATATCATGATATATAACTGTTTATATATTATTTTAGTTGAATGCTGATTGGTTAAAAAGTTGGAAGGAATTATTGATCATCTAGAGTTTTGGATCAATGTTCCTTTTGATTTTTGAATTATCAAAATAATCAATTTTATTCTGTTATTCTCATGAGGAAATTTTTTTTCACTTTAGAGGTAAAAAACCAATAAAAACCAAGTGGTTACCATGGCGGGTAGTAGCTATTAGTTATGATAGTTAACCATGAATCAAATATTACATCCGTTCCGGAGGAATGCCCTTATATAGGGGTAAAAAAGCGTGAGCGACATTCAAGGAAAAAAGCAGTCAAAGTCCCCAGACAATTCCAAAGGTTCCTAATAGCCCATGTCTCCAACTTCCGGGCCGAAATCCAAGCTCACAAACACACCCAGCCCATCCGGATTAATATCCCGCGGGACCCACCCACGAGAATCCAGCATGCATACCGTTAGATTCCCCCAAAGTTCTAGAAACAGACAAGATTTCCTCATGAGAACCAATTACTTCCAAAAAAGAAAAAAAAAGACCAACATTTTTACTAAAACAACACTAATAACTCATACTTCACTGAAGAATTACAACAACAAAAAACACTAACAAATCAAACAACAAAAAGACAAACATGGCAACGAGCACTTCAGCTAAGTTCAAAGAAGAGATTTAAGAGAACGGGCTTTGATGCGTCTCCTCCCTCTCTTCCTACAAACTCCACTCTTCCTCTTCTTCTCCTCCAACTCATCCTCCTCATCACTTGCATCCTCCTCCACACCATTAACATCATTATCTTCTTCATCTTTGTCATCATCTTCATCATCTTCATCATCATCTTCGTCATCATCAACCACCTTCCCTCCACTTCTCCGCTTTCCTCTCCACGGTCCAAAACCTGAATAATAATAGTAAAAGTCACCGCCATTATCGGTTAAGCCTCCCATGACTGGCTTTCGTCGTTGGTTGGTTACCGCTCCGGCGGACGATGGAGCTCTATAAGCTGCATTGTATGACCGGAGTTGCGCGAGGTGGTAATGGCAAAGAGTGTGCGGCGGTTGCACGGGCTTCTTGCAACGCCATCCCTTTGCCATCGCTTTTGTTACACATATCATTGCTCTCCCTCTTCTTGAGTTCCTTCTTATTCTTCTTATTCGTATTCTTCTTCTTTCTATCAAAAGAGTAACCCTAGAAATGCCGCGTTTTCGAGGAACAACAAAGGAAACTATTGAGAAAATTTGAATGCATGCAAATATATCATTCTCACCTAGGAAGAACACTCAAGATAATGCGATCATTGTCATTGTCATCATCATCATTGTCATCATCATCATCATCATCTTCTTCTTCTTCGTCTTCTTCTTCATCTTGCTTTATCTGCAATCAAGATAATCCCAAATCCAGAAGCAAGGCAAAAATTGAAGGATTGAGGAATTAGGGTTTAGCATGAAGTCACCCAAATCCCTAACCCTAATACTACTAGGAAACAAACAATGCAATACAAGCAAAGCAATAGACAGTACAAAATTAGGGTTCCAAGTAGACAGTCACAGCAAACACAAACCCTAATGCAGGAGAAGAGATAAATGGGGAGTGATTGATGGTGAAGTACAAGGCGGCAAATAAAAACAGTGAAGGGATTGAGATTTTGGGAAGGGGGGAGATGGATCTGACCTTGAGATGGGGGCGATCGGAGATATGAAAGTCTGGGAGTTGGGGCGATGGCAGCACGTCCCACGGCGACTGGTTCAGCTCGCAGAGCTCGCCGTGCGGCTGAGCGGGATCATCCACGAACGGCGCCGGAGAAGAGAGCCACGCCTGGCACGACGCCGAGCCCAAAATCTTGGACGCGTGCTTCCTGATCCTCATCCCAAGCACCAACCATGAGGTTTGCGAGAGCAGCGTCAATCACTTGGCCAGAACGCCGGCGATTTAGCGGCCGACGAGATGCCCGGAAGGTGCTCGATGGTGGGACGAATGCGAGGGTTTCGAGAGCTTCGCTTTGGCTGCTGCTCGATTAGGTTTTCTCCTTTTTTTTTCTTTTATTTTTCAATATTAAGATTTTCAATCTTCCGAAACGGCCCCCGGGGTATAATCGGAATACGAAAGTTTGTGGTTTCTGACAGGACCGCGATTGATCTGCATGTCAGGGGGTTGTTCGTCATTGTCTTTCCTAAACTACCCCTATGTTTTCCCTAGCTACCCCTGGATATCGTTTTGATTTTCAAATTCCGGTTCCCGAGCCCACAACTGTCACGGACCCAATTGGGGTTGGGTTCGGTGTAGTTGATTCATGGGAACCATGTTGTTATTATAAACTAGGTTCATTAAATAAATTTATTATTATGCGCATGATCTTAGGTTCCAGTTGGTAAGTACATTACCATTTGCTAAAGTTTGGTACGTGTTAACATGATTTACTTATTAAAACATTTGTTGCTAGCTTAATTCAGCTTAATCCGGTTATTAACCTTAATTAATGGCTAATCTTGGAATGGTTAATTAAATGAAAGATGGGTCTATGAAACCCTAAAAGGCCTTAACAAGCTGGCATCAACCAAATTCCAAATATAAATAATAATAAAATATTTTTAAAGCAAGAAAGAAAAATAAATGAAAATGATTATTTGTGCGAAATGAATATCAGTATTTTTTATAACATCATTAAATCTACATTACGGTTGAGTTTTTTTTTCTTCTCAAAGTTATAATTGATTATGTTTTCAATATCGTAGATTTTTTAAATGGGAAGCTAATATTGAGTTTAATGATACTAAAGAATTTTATAAGTAGAAAGTCACATTTGAGTTTGATAATACGAAGTAAAGTTTTTAGATTAATGACCCGTTTGGGTACTCTCAAATTCCATAGGAATGGTGTCAATTCCTATATAATTTAACATTATATGGGAACTTGTAAAAATAGGTGTTTGGACATTATCAAATACGAAGAAAATTACTATGGAATCTATGGATTCCATAGTAATTTTTCAAAAAAAGTAAGTACTAAAATATTTTTTTCCCTATGTTTTTTTGACACTTAACCATTAAAGTTTCTTTTTTCTTTCCCTACTCTTCCCAAACTTCGCCGATATTTAGAAAATATAATTACAATTATAATTATAATTATTATATTAATAATAATTATATAATAATAATCATTATTATTATTAGTATTTACGTAATAATTGTTATTATGATTGTCATTAAGTTATTAATGTTTATAAATATAATTATAATTATAATTATAATTATCATATTAATATTAATTATATAATAATAATAATAGTAATTACGTAATAATTATTATTATCGTTAACATTAAGTTATCAATGTTTACAAATATAATTACAATTATAATTTTAATATTGATATTAATTATATAATAATACTTATTATTATAGTTATAATAGTAATTACGTAATAGTTGTTATTATCATTGTCATTAAATTATTAATGTTTAAAAATATAATTACAATTATAATTATAATTATAATATTAATATTAATTATATAATAATAATAATTATTATATTTATATAATTGCGTAATAATTGTTATTATCATTGTCATTAAGATATTAATGTTTAAAAATATAATTACAATTACAATTATAATTATAATATTAATATTAATTATATAATAATAATAATTATATTTATAATAGTAATTGCGTAATAATTGTTATTATCATTGTCATTAAGTTATTAATGTTTAAAAATATAATTACAATTAAAATTATAATTATAATATTAATATTAATTATATAATAATAATTATTATTATATTTATAATAGTAATTACGTAATAATTGTTATTATCGTTGTTATTAAGTTAACGGCTAGTTTTTCAAAAACTCACATGACTATTTTTTTTTTAAAAGGCTTTACCCGCTAATTCTCTTTTCAAATAAAATTCATAGGGGAAAACTTTCATGTGAACATCCAAACACCATTCAGTAGTAATTTTTCATGTAGTATATTTCATAGAAATCATCTTCGAATCTTATGAATAAATTTCTTATGGAAAAATTTATTATGTATCCAAATAAGCCCTAAATTTTTTCTATTATATATGCTACTTACAAGATTTTTAAATGTTTTATTATCTGTTTTTTTCCAATTGATGTCGAGCGTTGATACCTCCAAGTTAGGTTTTTTTTTTTTTTTTACAAGTATTACTCCACAAATTAAAACATCATTTGTAAAACAAAATTTTTATTTTCAGAAATGTTTGTATGGAAATTTACCATTATACTATAAAAAGTTACAATATTAAATTTATAAGAAAAACATTATCAATTATAATTTTCTTCTGATTTTGATATTGAAGAGGAGCATTAGGCACACTCAGAGACTCATAAATTTCAACATTTTTTTTCTTCTAACAAAATTAATTAATAATAGTTCTTTTTAATGCAAATAGTTTATTCATTTTTTCTAAAAAAAAATTTGATTTGTGATGACAAGTATACACAGATTTAGGGATTGTTCGGATTAATTTTTGGAAAGCCTAAAAATGCTTATTCATAAGTTAATTAATTACTTTTGGGTTTCGGAAAATTTATTTCGGTTGGTTTTTCTCGCAAAAGCACAAATTGATAAAAAAAACTGAAATAGTGCTTTTTAAGAAGCTAGTCATACGGTATTTCTGAAAATATCATTTTTCAAAAGCTATTTTGGGGTTATGAAATAAAAAGAATTAACTGTGTTTATATATATATATATATTAATCTTTTCACATCTTTTAATAGTTTTCTTTGCCTCCAAGCTCCCTTTAAAGTTGAAGTCTTATGAAAAATATGATTGTTCTCTTTCTCATGTTTGGTGTTTAAAATTTAATCTTATGTTTTTGTTTTTGTTAAACAACAACAATAATACTACCGCTAACAATAATATTATTATCATCATTATCATCATCATTAGTGTTGTTGTTATTATCATTATCAATAACAATTACTATGCTTTAAATGTATAATAGTTGAGATATTATAATAACTTAATGAATGCCATTTTCTTTTAAGAATGTACATCCAAATAACGTCATACATATAAAAGTAGTTCTGCATTAACTTATCCAAACTATAGAATACAAGGAAGCATTTAATTTAGTCCGAGAAACCCTTTGGGAAAAGTTCTTCAACCAAATTGAAAAAAATTACTTTTTTTTTTTTTTAACCAATCCAATCAAGGCCTAAGAAAGTAATTTACAAATTAATTAAAGAACAAAAAAAAAGTATATAGTAAAGCACTCATCAATCAAATCAAGTGAGTGATTGATTCACAAGATAAACGTCAATTACTATGAGAGAACAAACCAACTAAAAACAAGAGCAAATGAACAAAGGAAAAGCATGGGTAGCATTAACTAGATCACAATCATTTTCAGATCAGGCAATTAAGATGAAAAGAAACAAATGATGAATGGCTTATTCTAAGTTTTGGAGATTAAAAAGCCATATGGGAAATAAAAGTTATAGATCTCCTTGTTGTTTATTTATTCTCAAAGTTCACTGCGCTGTTTGTGAATTGAAAGGAAAGATGCCTGAGATAATCAAAGATCATCAATTAAATATTGAGTCTATTGTTGCTGTTGTGATTAATATAATGTCTGTGTTTTTGTGAGTTATGTATAGATGATGCTTGGTAGTATAATATAGTATACTAGTGCTTTGTTTATGTCTCAAAGTTGGCGGAAAAAGTTTGTGTTTTCACATGATTCCATGTGAAGCATGGTTCCTCTCCATTGACATGGGAATTGAATATTTTGTATGTATTGTGTTTTTCTTGTGGATAACTCTCAACAATGCTGAGTTTAAAATAAGGTTACCTTTTTTTTTTTTTAAGAAAATGAATATTTTTCAAAATGAGAGTATAGAAATAACATGAGTGATTTTTGTTTAAAAATAAATTAAATTTAAGTAAAATAAAATGATTATAACATCGATCATGTGTAACTGATGTCAAAATAGCGGTAGATATTTTATATAGAAAAAAATAGACAAACCATAAACAAAGTTACGTACAAGAAAAACAAATTAAAAATAAAGCGAGAGATGAATTTAAACCTCTGCTAGTGGTTGTTTCTACATGATCACTTATATAAGGGGATCCTAAGAACCGAAGGTTTTTTTTTTTATTGTAACGATTCAATCCTCCCATTAATCTTTATTTTTTCCACCTAGGATTTGAGAATACTCACATAATAAATATATGGTTAATTTTAATAATGGTTGCAATTGATGGAGTGATTTAAAATTTAAAATACAAACATTGGCTTCAAGCTAATAAATATTCGAGATGATGGCTTTGTACAAAAAGTTCTAATGTTTCTATGGCCAAGCTTCTAAGTTGAAGTATTCTCCATATATAGATCAATTTTGAAATTAAAAAGTTATATATGCCAATACAAAAAAAAATGAAGAAATTAATAAATGATTCTAGATTGGGGAGCAAAAAGGCATAAAATAACAAATTAATTGTAAATCACAGCGATAATTGTGTGAAAATAGATTTATTTCATAAAAGATCCCATCTTTAACGTGCTTAAAAAATAGGTGCCCTATAAAACCAAAAAAAAAAGAAAAAAAAAGAAGAAAAAAAAATCATATATAGACATGTGCTTATTGTTTTTGAGCAGTATGATGGGTATTAAAAAAAGTCAAGACATAAACATGGTTTATTTTGAATAAAGATTCTCTAAACAACAAAACTTTGGTCAAAACTTGCATTAATATCAAGTCAGTTGAAACGAAACATCACAAACCAATGGGGCCATTGCCTTCTATTGAATCAAGTTGACTTTTTAAAAAAAACTTAAATATAATATATATATATATATATGAGAAACACACACAAATATTGAAGGCCTTAATTAATGACTTGAATAATGAGGAAAAGAGGAGGACAACAGCAACCATGACAACTAATTAAGCAGACCTTACAAAAAAAAAACACAAATGACATTGAACAAAACCTAAACCACGTTGATGATTCCTGATCCTGATGACCAACATTAATGAACTTTAATCACCATTAATGAAGACATAATCACTGGTATTAAACTTAATTTGCATGCATGGGAATATGGGATTCATTTTCTTGACTAAAAAGGTGGCCGAGAGTGAGGCCATGGGGAAGGCTTCATGGCCTAAATGGCCGCCATTGTGGGCTAGATTAGGAGGAAGGTTGAAGCTAGGAAGAGGTGGTGGTGGCTCCGGGAGGACACCATCTCCGGCGATCCCCAGTTGGCCTTGTGCATCAACATCTTGAGTTTCTTCTTCACTGAGTGGTAACCTTTCATATGTAGCATTACCAAAGGTGGCGACGACGAGCATCACAGGGCCGGCGGCGATAAGAGGCCCCACGACACTGCCTCCGACGACCTGACCTTGGCCGCCGGAGAGATAAACAGTGAGGCCGGTGGAGCCCGGCGGAGCAGGGCCGGGGAGGAAGGCGCCAGTCAAAGAGAGAATCTCAAACCGGCCATGCAGGGCGACAACGGCGGCGCGGGAGAGGAGGGTTGGCGGCGAGTGACGCCGACGACGGATCCGGCACCGCTGAGGATGGAGACGCCGCGCTGGCGGCGGCGGGCGAAGCGTGCGATGCACTCGGTGATGTCGGAGCCGCCGGCGACCTCCATGACGTGGCTGCGAAGAGCGTTGGGGCTGTCTCGGGTGACGAAGATGGGTGGTTTGGGTTTGTTCCCCGGAGCCGGGAGGGCGGCCGCGGGGCCGGCGAGAGCCGGCTTCAATGATGGCTCCTTCGCCGGGGATCGTTGTTGATGTTTTCATTGTCTTCGTCGTCGTCGTCGTGGTTGGGTGGTACGGCGGAGGTGGGCTGGGAGTCTTTGAGAGGCATGTCTTGGGCTGTGTTTCCGGGGCTTGAGCCGGCCAGCTGCCGCCGGAAAGGCCTAAGGGCCCTTGCCACCAACGGTTTGCCAGTTTGCCTTCTTTCTTAATTTGTTTCCTTTCTCTCTCTTCCTCTTTGCTTCTCCTCCTCTCCTCCTCCTTTTTTTAATTATCTCTTCTTATTCTTCCTCTTCTTTTGTTTCTGCTTCTCTCTTTCTCTCTCTCTCTCTCTCTCTCTCTCTCTCTCTCTCCTTCTTCTTATTGATTTTTCTCCCTCTCCTCTTCTCTTTTCTCTCTTATGCTTCTTCTTCTACTACTACCACTACTACTACTACTACTATTCCCTTTCTTTTCTTTTCTTTTCTTTTTTCCTGGCAGGAATAGAGAATCACATAAAAATTATAGAGAACTTAATTTAAAGAGATCGAAGTTGAGGGGAAATTAGAATCAAATCAAGTCAGATCAGATGAAGGCTGTTTCCTGATCTGAGGTTCCCCCTTAATTTTCCTCTTACCTCCTTTTACAAGTCTATTATATCAGTTCATATACAGAAAGTAAACACATATAGATTGTCATATGTTGTATATTATATTTTATTGCCAATTTGGAAGAGAATGGATACTTAATTAATCCCCCCACCACCACCCTTCCCTTTCATGTGAATGCGAAACTTTAGAAAAGATAGTCAAATATAAGCATTTTCTTATCCTTTCTCTTCCCTATACTGTGCTAAGCCTCTATGTCACCCTTCCTTGAATCATTCAACAACCCGAAGACCAACCAAACCTTCATTCAAAGGGGAGGGCAATCAATCAAGCTTGATTTGATCTTTGAATGCCAATGTGTGCACTGGACTTGGATATATAAATGATGACTCTCTTCCTACAAGCTTCTTCATAATTTATTGATTAAACAAAGACTTGTTAAGGATCTCATTTGGTTTGGTCACAAACTCAAAGGCCATGGCCGGCCAGGGTTTATGTATATCACATCAATGGATCAATTGTTCACCTTCTTCTAATAGATTGTTTTTAAGATTAAAAAACACTGAATCTTTGATGAGAGACTTGATTAAATAAAATAAATAGTTTGATGGATAACGAGGGGTTCTCTTATATATATATTCAGTAGTTGGTGCCAACTTGCAAGTACAACGGCTGCTCAACTACAGCAGACTGTGATGCTTCTCTATTATAATCCATGTTGATTACACTTTAACACTGTTATTAAGGCAATAATTAATGTATGTAAGCTATATGGCTATGTGGATATGGTTAAGGACAAGCTTGATTATTAATGGGTGAATTCATTGATATACAAACTTTGATGAATCACATGATTGATTAATAGGTTTGAGAATCCAATGAAAAATAGATAAGTACTATATATATCATATTCTAAGCTTAAAGGTTGGAGCACAAGCATTTGTTTATTTATACAATTAATTTTTAGGGCATCTACATGGATATCCTTTGGAAAAACCATTTTTTCCTGAGTAATTTTTTTATAAAGTTAATAAACCATGTATTCATTAGGATCAAAAGAACAATTACAAAATAAAATAACATAAATACAAGAGAAACAATAGAAGTACAAAAGAGTAGAGACACCATAAGAAAAAAAAAAAAAAAAAAAAAAAAACAAGATATATACATAAATGGTTTACCGGTAGTGGTAAAAGTCCTAGGAGTCAATAGGATCTCTACCTAGGGCATTGTTAATTAAGTAGATTACAAGCTAGCGGTCGAGGTTTGTGGAGCATGTATCATCAAAGTCATGCCCATCTCGCACAAAAACCCTAGGAACTGTAAACTTCTTTTTACCACAACTATCACACCCTTCGACTTCTATTTTTTGTCTTCAAAAACTTCAACGGCTCGAAGAACATATGACTAATCATGCAAATCAAGGAAGATAATAAGTAAAAAATTAAATTGTATGCGTATGAGGTTAGACACGGTTATCTTTATAATTTATTTTAAATATTTGCTTGATGAATTGGTGTATTTTTTGTCCGTGTATTTAAATGTGAACCACTTGTAGCTTACGTGTATAAAAAATGGGCTTGATATCACATCAATTTTATTTCTTATCATGATTTATTATTGCGCAATGACATTAAACTTCCTATTTTAACACTAGAATTTTGAACGAGAATCAAAGTTATTATTTTCTCTTCGTAAAAATATATTGAACTCATTTGATCAAATGTAAAAAATAAAATAGAGAATACAAAATAGCTAGTTGACGAAAACAAAAAGTAAAAAAATACAAAAAAGAGTAATAGTGTGTATGTCGGAACTATAGCTTGAATCCACCAATGATGAATGTGAATATTACATAAAAAAATATTAAACAAACAAGTGGGATTGGTAGCACTTAGGAGATAATTATTGTAGATGGGCATTATTGGAAAAAATTAAACAATAGGGGTTGTTTAGATTAGTTTCTGAAAAACCCAGAAATATTTTTTTTATAAGTTAAATCTTTTTTGAGTTCAACAAAACTTGTTTGTATTGGTTTTCTTACAAAAACAGATGCTGATAAAAAAACTGAAATATTGTTTTTTTCATAAGTTGATCATGTGGTGTTTTTTGGAAAAAACACTTTTCAGAAACTATTTTAGGATTATAAAATTAATAAATTGACCTTAAGAAATAAAAAATTTACTGTGTTTTTATATTTTTTTTCTCCCAATTATTTCACGGCCCTAAAAGTTAAATTTAGTGTTATCCGGGCGCACTATAAAGAAGCCTCCCAAATGAGTGGTTAAGCCAATAGATCAAATTTATAGAGACTTCTTTTGGAAGGGATGCGAACTTTGTTAAGAAGAGGTGCATGTAGACTGATCGGCTAACAACAATTATGCAAAAAAGACAATAATTTGGACTCCAAACTGCCATGTATCATGAAAATACAAAAATTACTAACGACTATATAAGTTGTTGTAACCCTTGGTTTAGTATCACATTGCCTAATAGATGGAATGTCCATATGCATATATGTGGAGAGTAGCTCTACCTTATAAAGCTGATTTTTTTGGGGTTGTGAGTCCCCCAGCCGTGTGTGTAACATTTGGTGTTTTCATTGAGATGGGTGGTATGGGACTGAATGAGGAACTGATCAGCGAAGGGTTCGGAAAAAACCCCGAATGAAATGTATTTGCGTGAAGTACTACTGAGTGAAGCGTGTCTGACCCGACGAAGACGTCAGGTCTGATTGGGTGAGGAGTAGCTCCACCCTATCAGATTGGTCTTTTTGAGGTTGTGAATCTCTCACTGTGTGCAATACAGGCTATCCAAAAGAGGAATACGTTGATAGCTTTTGCAATGTGACACGTGCGGTCAACTTGAAGGTTTAATATAAGTGACTTAGGGGCATCGAGGAACTCCTATTCCAGGTAATATTTTAGAATATTAAACTGGAACGAAATTCTATTTGATTGTCAGTCATTTTTTTTTTACCTTGATATTTTAAAAAATTGATCATATAGTTTATTTTTCAGAATATTTGAACTATCGGATCATAAAAAATAATCAAACTGAAAAATTTCAACTTTAAAAAATGGTTTATGAGTGATTATGATCTTCCGGCCATTGTCGTTGGCATTTGCTTTTGTTTATTTTTAATGTATGAAATAAGAAGAGCTTACTGAATGGGTGATAAAGGATGGGAATGGCACTCGAGAGTTTCTTTCATCGGTTTAGTTAAGAGATTAATTATTTCGTGTTTTAAGGGCTTATGCGAACAATGTGCCATCTCAAAGTCGGCACTAACGCCGCCGATTTTGAGAACAATAAGCATGCTCGGGCGCGAAGCTTTCCTATTTGCACGCGCGATCTGCTTCACCCCCTAGGGTTTCATACCGAGCTCTCCATCGTCGCGATGGGTTTCGAGAACTCCTTCGAGTCCACCCCCGAGATGGAGGAGTTTCTGTGCCAGAGGCTTCTTGATCGCTCTCAACCCATCGCCGAGCGGTTCCGCGCTCTCTTCTCTCTTCGCAATCTCCGCGGCCCCGGTCCTCGCGAAGCCCTCGTGCTTGGTACGATCGCAATTACAGTCCTTTCTTTTAGAGTTTATTCATCACTTTTCAATTTCTGAAACCCTAATCCTTCTCATTGAATACATTTTCATCATGGTTTGGTTGATCATTGATTAGCTACAAGGGATTCTTCGAATTTGTTAGCCCATGAGGCCGCATTCGCGCTGGGACAAATGCAGGACCTTGAAGCTGTTCCCGCACTGGAGGAGATTCTCAAAGATCACTCCTTGCATCCCATTGTCCGCCATGAGGTATAGCTCGTTCAATCACAGTTGGTGGAATTTATCTTTACATTGTCTTTATGATTTTGTGCTAAGAGTTATGAAACATCAGGCAGCTGAAGCTCTTGGAGCAATTGGATTTGAAGGCATTGTTCCTTTGTTAGAAAATACTCTAGTATCGGATCCTGCTGTAGAGGTGAAAGAAACTTGTGAATTAGCTCTAAGGCGGATCAGGGAACAGAAGAATGTTGGTAATGAGGATGGACAGTGTCATGTTGAAACTTCACCTTTCTTATCTGTTGACCCAGCACTTCCCGCCTCCCTTTCTTCTTCAGTGGAACAACTAAGGTATATCCTAATGTATTTATTTTGTAATGACTGCCACACTGCATGTCAATTGAATTGTTTCCTGATTAGGTTCACCGTGTTTTCTTAAGGGAAGTTTTACTACGGGAAGAAGAGGGCATGTATGAGCGTTATGCAGCTTTATTTGCACTTCGCAACTGTGGTGATGGCCCTGCCGTAGGTGCCATTATTGATTCTCTAAGTGCTAAAAGTGCTCTCCTCCGACATGAGGTGTGTTTGCTTCTGCATCTGTTGATTTACTCCGGCTTTTCTGCAACCATTGTTAAATGATGAATGTATAACAATTGAATTTGGCAACTGTTCATATATGACAGCATCAGAATATGATCATATTCTTCAGAGGAGTTCATTTCCATAATGAAGTCATTTGTGAAACTTCTGTGTGTCTGTGTGTGTGTTTAGTGTAACATACTGCATCTATGTTTGTCATATCGGTTAGGCGTGGATTATGTTGTTACAAAATTCAATTATGTCCTTCAAAAGTTATGAAGGAAGCCTCCATGCTGTTTGGACCTAGCCTATGTGAGAAATTGTCTATTTTGACCAATCCAATACTATGCGCCATGGTTTTGCTATGTAAAAAGCGCTTCACATATTCATATCCAAATTATATATATTTTTCTCTCATCTATTCAATGTGGGATTATTTAGTTCACCCTTCTATTTAGTAAACCTAAGCAAAACCGGTGCTGGGGTGTCAGTAGCCCACCATCTACTGTTTGGTCCTTGCTCAACCCAACTCACATATCATACCTTACAATAGAGGGTCAACGAACTATCCCAGTTTAGAAGAATCAAACTCAAATACCATTTGCAACAACCCAACTCAATCCATGTGAGGAATTGTACACTTTGTTTCTTCTCATCTTCTCATACCATAACGCACCTCAAACCAACATTTTATCACGAGAATATATCGATAGCTCCCGCTCTTTTTATATGTTACCATAATAAAATTTGGTTTGAAGTGCCTTTAATAGGACACGACACCATGAGGCACTATATGGATGTGCCAAAGTAGACAATTCTTCCCATGGGGTAGGTTGAGTTGTTACATCCTCCTCACATGTGTATTGTTCACTAATACATTTAGGACATAGATTGATAAACAACTTACTAAGGTGACATCTTACCTTTCATTGCAATTCTTAGTCCACTAGGTGAAACAAATTGCAAGGTTGAAGAAACAGATAATTGTTTATGGTGTGGAGTAAAACATCATGTCCCTGAAAATGATGGTAAGATCCAATTCATTTTGAAGATAATTGCTTGGGTTGCCTTTCTGTTGGTGTATAATATGAAAAGAATGTGCTTAGGATCCTTTGACTTTCCATTATAAATTATATTTGATAATATCAAAGAAGTTGTGTAAAAGACAGTAAACTTATAGATGTCCTTGTTAGAAATTTTGCTCACCTACTTCTATGAAGCATGCTGGATCTTCGCCATCTCTCTGTCTTATAAGCAATTATTTTATTTTACCCATTGGGCTTGAGATCAACTTATCAATGCAAGATATCCTTGCGAAGTTAACAAGCCAAGAGAAATCATGGTTTTATCTCAGCAAAGTTTCTTCTGTTCTACAAAGTTCGTGAATCTTCATTGCTTTAATTGTTTTACAGAACTCGATTCATCTGCGCAGTCCAAATGTTTGGCAGTAAAGATTTGTATTTTATGAGATATTGCTTGGTACTTTCATGAGCATAATTGAGGATATTGAGACAACTATTCTTTAAAATTCAGTATATACTCTAGACGGAAGTTTCCAGTGTTAACAGAAGATTCATCATGCCTATATACTGTTGTTCTGGCTCACCTTTTGAGATAAGTCCTGTAACAAAAATCAAATCTATTGATATATTCTCTTGTCTTCATATGAAGGTAGCATATGTATTAGGTCAATTGCAGAACAAGGCTGCTTCTGCTGCGTTATCCCAGATCCTCAGAAATGCAAATGAGCACCCCATGGTCAGACATGAAGCTGCAGAAGCACTAGGTTCGATAGCAGGTATTATCAGTCTAGCTACTCCATAGTATGACCTTTTTTTCCCTCTACCATTCTGATTCATAACATGAGTTCGTGAAATTGTATTCTCATTCTAACAATGTTATAGCTAGGGTAGATCCAACCCTAATACCAATCCCAGCTGGATTGAAACTTCTTCCATTTTATAGCCATGATATGGTCTTTGCCTTTAATCATGTTTCAGACAATGAAAGTGTCGCCCTTCTAAAGGAATTCACCATGGATGCTGAGCCTATGGTCTCCCAGAGCTGTGAAGTTGCTCTCTCAATGCTGGAATTCGAAAGATCTGGCAAATCATTTGAGGTTAAACAACTAAGAACATATACTTATACTTCGATACTTTTTTAAAAAAGAAATTTTTTTTTTTACAAACTGAACGGTCTGCCTTTATGATGCAGTATCTCTTCTTGCAAACTCCACAAGTGCAGTAGCGGTGAAACACCTACAGAATACGATTTGTCTACCAAATCTACATTACAATATAATCCAGCTGAAAAAAGCTGTTAGTTTTTACATTTATATGCATGCAAGAGAGACTTTAGAAAAACCTCTGTTTTGATGGCAAATGAGTTGTAACACAAAACTCGGAAATTGTTTTCTATCAATAAAGCCTGTTTGTTTTTTTAATCCTTCTCTTGTAAGAGTTCAATGGCAACAGCAGGAGCTGGCGAAGCTCCGTCTTTCCCGCCAAACATGATGGGTTCTCTCTTCCCGCGCTGCGCCACCCTGCGTTCTCTTCACCAACTCCATGCTCAGCTCATCATCAATGGCCTCCACCTCTCCACCATCTTAGCTTCCAAGCTCGCAAACGCCTACTTCTGCTTCCCTCTCCCCTTACCATGCCCGCAAAGTGTTCGATCAGATTCCTGTCAAGAACTCGCACTTATGGAACACCATGTTGTCTGGCTACTCGAAGACTAATAACTTGTTCGAGCTCCTACACCTCTATAAGTTGGCACGGGCTGAGAATCATCGGCCTGATAGCTTTGCGTTAGTTTTCACAATCCGGGCTTGCACTGGACTGTCTCTTCTTAAGCAAGGCCTGTCGGTTCACTTGGAAGCCCTTCGAGCAGGTCTTGAATCCGGAGACTATGTCGCTCCGGCTCTTATCAGTATGTATGTCGAATCAGGTTGTTTGGTTGATGCTGAGAAGGTTTTCAATATAGTTTCCGCCCAGAATTGTTTTGTTTGGATCCTACTTATGCAAGGATATTCAAGAGCCTTTATGGATGTTCATGTTTTTGATTTGTTCAATCGGATGAGAAGGTTTGGACTAGAAGTAGAACCTTATTCTGCCCTGTATTTTGCTCGGGCATGCGGGAATGCCGGTGCTGCTAGAGAAGGACGAGTGATCCATGGCCTTTCCATTAAGAAGAATTTCTTGGAGTTTGGCAGTAATGTCTATCTACAGACCGCCCTGATGCACATGTACATGAAGAGTGGCTTCATTGATCTTGCTCGCAAGCTGTTTGATGAAATGCCTCTGAAGGATGTTGTTGCATTTAGTGCTATGATAGCTGGTCTCGCGCAAAGTGGAAAAGCATATGAGTCGCTTTGTGTGTTCTATGACATGCTGGAAGAGGAGATTATGCCGAATAGAGACCGTCTTTGCTAGTGTTTTACTGGCTTGCTCACACTTGGGGAGCTTTACTGCAAGGGAAGAGTGTTCATGGGTTTATGGTCAGAAATGAGATGGAATTAGATGTTGTGACTTATTCTGCTCTGCTTGACATGTATGCAAAATGTGGATCCATTCGGTCTGCGCATAATGTATTTAGTGAAATGCCAGAGAGGAATGTGTATACTTGGAGTGCAATGATCGGAGCTTTTGGAGTGCATGGAATGTGTTCCGAAGGACCTCGTCTCTTTTCCATCTGAGCCGTAATGAAGTCCGAGAACTTAGGCCCAATCATGTGCCATTTGTTTCGGTCTTGGCTGCCTGCTTGGCATTCAGGTCGGGTTCAAGAGGGCGACAATATTTTCATTCTATGGTTGAAGATCACCAAGATAACTCCTTCAAATGAGCTATTCTTATTCATGCATGGTTGATCTACTAGGCCGAAAGGGAGGGTTAGTAGATGAAGCAGAGGACACTTGGTCAAGCAATGCGGGTGAACCGAGCATGCTAGTGTTTAGGAGAGCCTCTGTTAGGCGCTAGGAGAATGCACAAATGTCATTCAATTAGCGGCTCGCGTGAGCATGACAAACTTTCTGTTTTAGAAACTGATCAGCCCAGTGCGCATGTACTGCTCTGTAATATTTATGCATCAGCTGAAATGTGGGAGATGGTGAATAGATACTATAGAGAAGCAATGAGTAAACGGGGAATACGCAAAACAGCCGGCTTTAGCACCATTGACAGTTGATCGAAGCGTTTATATTTTCAATGCGATGGGTAGGTTGGAAGGACGTCACAAGGAAAGACTTGCAGGGATTTGGTCTTTGTTGAGTAGCCAAATGAAGGAACTGAGGTATATACACCGGACTTATCATTTGTTTGTTCTTCATGATGTCGACAACAATGAATCCAGAGAGTAGATTCTCTGCAGGATTTTTTGATAAAATTAAACACCATATGTCAGGCACAATTGGAAACAATTGCATTATCTTCTGACATTTCTATTTACAATAGTCAAACAAAGAGTTGGTGTTCTGCTGCTAGATGAAGTTAAGTGATGATGGAGAAAATCATTTGTTCTTAGTGTTCAAGCAAGCTTTCAGCACTTGATGTTTGGTTGAGATGTACATATAATATATGTATATATATTTATATATGGTGTAAAGGAACCATTGGGATTGGGGGCTGTGAAAAGCTGATGTTCTGTGGGGTATATTGCATTAATACAGTTCAATTTATCAAGGAATTGATATAAAAATGGTGATGTTTCTTCAATAATTTGGTTGTCTGTGTATCAGTAAACAATAAAGCAGCTTATGAGTTTAAATGATTCCCATACTTTTTGCTCCACTGTTTCTGTGGTTGTTCTTACAGAACATTACTGTTCAATATTTGTTTAGGGTTTTGTGTTAAGGAAACCCTAATTCAACTTGCATGAAACCTGCATAGGCGTGAAGATCACACTGCCTACCAACTTTAATTATATCTTGCTCTCGATCATAACACGATTAATTATTACAAGTAATTAACAGTAGTACAATGAAACTCAGGAATGAAGAGATATGAGTCTCAAAACTGATTTAATGTTGACCTAGATATTAATAAATATCTCTACCACTCATGAACGGTGAAGATAAGCAAAGGCAACAGAATGAAGATCATCCATGTCATGGTAAGTTGATCTTTTGATCATGTCTTCCTCCATGTCAAAAGACTCCATGCCACAAGAGTTCTCATCAAAGCTGACCGGAATTAGTCGGTAATCAAGTTCGAATGATATTATCTTGATAAGATTGATCAGCATTCATGTTCATAAGTGAACTCTGCAGTAATCCATTGCAGTCTTGATTGTTAGAAATGGAAGAAGAAGGAGAAGAAGAAGAGCCATTATTGATCACAAAGCTTTGTTCAGCTTGGATTCAAGATTGCTAGCTGTGCTTGCAAGTTAACAACCTAAAGAACACACAAAATGAAAAGAATTACAGTACTGATCACTCATGTTGCGAAATGCAATGAAGAAGGTTTAAGATATATATATATATATATATATATAAAAAGAAATTTTATTGGAGAGAAGACTCACTTCTTGTTGGAGAGCAAAGATATGGGCAACACAACCATAGATTGGATCTCGAAGACGAGAATGAGCTTCAAAGAGATCGTTAGAGCGGCATCGCATCGATCATTGATCGGGAGGTGGCCGAGTAGTTTAGACACATTGCTTGCACCGAAAACTTTGTGAATTGCTGCAAAATGTGTTGATCCTTGTTCATGGCAAAGTAGGGAGCAAAAACCCAACCTTTAACACATTTCCTTCTCAAAACTTGCAAGCTCCACAAGGAGACCAAAGCCTGTCATTTTTAGCACTAAAAACTTCTTCTTCTTCTTCTTCTTCTTCTTCTTCTTCTTCTTCTTGTGTTTTATTTTGCATAGACTAGCTAGTTGGTTTTATATAGTAGAAGAAGAGGAAAGGATGATCATAATGCAATCAATAAACAACTTGGTTGATGTTTCCTTAATGGCCTACAAATTTGATTATTTTTTTGCTGTACAAAGGCCCCTTTCACTTCATCTCCATTTCTATACACTCATTTGAGATTCCTTTCAATGAGAGTTTGTAGGACAGACAAAAGAAGGAGCTTAACACTCACCCAACTCATTTTAGGTTTGCTTGATCATTAGCCCCTTTTGTGTCAGTAACCACAAGCACATGCATCTGTAAGTAGGATAATTAATTAGTGTGCACTAATTAACTTGAACTCACTTTCAAGAGCTTCTGGAACTGCTGCATGTTTTTTTTAGTATAATAACTTTTGCAATCAAACTTTGCATGGAAGTTAGATAACTAGATCATATCTAGATTATAGCTAGACCTCCCTGGAAACCATTAAAGATGATGATTTCTTGCTTCATGTAAACTTGTTTGCCACTTGAACCTTTGTAGCTGATTTAATGATATGACATTAATTTACCAAGTGATCAGTTCTTGATTTGCACTTTAAAAATGTTAAATGACTAAGAAGATTAAACATCTCAACTGCCATCCACCACTTGTATATGTCTCTCTCTCTCTCTCTCTCTCTCTCTCTCTCTCTCTTCCTTTCAAAGCAGGTGCAAAATTATTGACAACCATTCCTAAGTAGTATATATTATTAAATTAGCTAGATTAATACTTGATACACTTGATGATGATGATGATGATGATCACTGTTTATTTATTTATTTATTTTGATCTCTCTAATTTTAATCTATAATATTTGTTCACACAAGTTACATTAAGTTTACTTTTGAGGAATCCCTACTAGCTAGTTAATCAATCAGGTGAAAACTTTTGCCTGAGTAGGTGCATGCATTTGCATGGCATGAAAAAAGGTCATTATGCATGAAAAAAAACAAGCTACGGTAAGTGTGCCAACTTTGTTTCTTTTTCAAGGTTTTTATTTTTTATGCATGAAAAATGAGCTATGGTTAGTGTGCCTATTTTGTTTCTTTTTCCAGGAGTTATCTTCCGCATGCCAAACATCATTACATTCTCTAAAGATTGACATTACGTGCCCAATCAAATCAAGCTCTCAATCTCATTCACCAAATCCAAAACATGCCAAGAAGGATCTTGGGACTTGAGATCACTAATTTTTGTTCAAAACTTTGATCTTTTAGACATCAATATCAATCAAGTAATTATAAGTTTACTTGCTATACTTAAGTTTGAGCAACCTAACCTAGTATAGAACTATAGAAACATATTTCCATTGAAACATCTTTATACATATAATTTTTTGAATTAAGTAATTAGATTACTCTTAATGCAAAAATGATTGAAAAGAATAGGTTAAGAGTAGGGACCCATGAAATGCAAGTCCATGTACGCACCTTCCTTTAATGTCCCCCACCTTACATGGCATTCCCTTCCAAGCGTGCAAGAAACCAAATTTTTAAGTAGTGGGCCAAGTGTGTGGGTTTAAACTTGGGGAGACAC
Organism: Dioscorea dumetorum; assembly: GCA_902712375.1. Taxonomy (NCBI): domain Eukaryota; kingdom Viridiplantae; phylum Streptophyta; class Magnoliopsida; order Dioscoreales; family Dioscoreaceae; genus Dioscorea; species Dioscorea dumetorum. Next base: position 50,054 of record CACTHL010000157.1, read on the forward strand.
TCTAACTATAAAATATTTATAAGATGTGTTTTTTTATTTATTTTATTCTTCTTTAATTAATATCATTATTAATCAGTGCTATAGCTCTAGTGCATCACACTCACATCCAAGTTCAACAAGAGAGAGAAAAACAAAAGGAAATTACAACTTTATATATATATATATGTTCACTATAAGTCGTCTTCTTTTATATCAAACTCTATCAATATTTAGTTTAATCTTAATTTCCATTCACATTAATGTGAAGAACTAATGATATCATTATGTAATCATATAATTAATATGTGTTTTTGCTTGATATTACGATGTTAATTCAACAATATTACATATATATATATATAGTTATGGAAAATTACATGCTAATAATTTTGTTTTATAGTTTAATAACTGATTAAGTTAAGCATCTTTTGAACTCAACGTTGATCACTCAAGTGTCTCTATATACATGATGTTTGATGATTGGGAGTCCGTTGACTAGTCAAAATTGGCGGGGTTAGGGAAGAATCTAAAAGACCAAGCAACGAGACAGCTAGGTCCCACGTGGGACCCACAAAGGTATACGTGTCCACAAGCTTGCCATATTCTACGGTTCTTGGTCTCCGCTAGAAACCACCCAACAATTAATATTGAAAAACAGATGATGATGGTGATCACTACTCATGCATGGCTTTCTTTTTTTTTCTTTTTTCGGTAATTACCTCTTCACAAGCATTAATTCTAATTAATGCTTGATGTAGTGGTGATTGGTTTATATAATTGTATGCATGAAACCCTAATTATTTACTTACTGAAATGAAAACCTAACCAATGTCTCAAGTTTTCATTATATATATATATATATATATATAGAAGCTTGGATTGTTTTTTGGAAGGAATTATTGTGTCCAAGTATTTTGGATTATATATATATATATATATATATATATATGTGGTTTTGTTGTCTGATATGGAGGCAAATATTCAAACTTATGATTCTGAGAATGAGAAAACAAGGATGTTGTCAACCTCTTTATTAAGTCACAGATAAAACCAATTTAGCGGTGCATTGTGGTTGATAAATGTGCATTTATTTTCCTCATTCATAGATTTAGATTCTCTTTTAGTCAAGTACTTGTGCCATACTCTGATTACCTCCCTTGCCAGGTCCGTTTAACAGATGTGATCACATGTGTTTTCAAAAACAAAAAGTTCTACCATTTTATTGGTCACAATAACTTAAAAATAATACTGATCACTTGTCATATATAAAATTATTTTATATATCTATCAATACTAATTAATTTATTGGTACATAATATAACCAATTAAGGTTTTAATCATGCTCAAAGTTGCATAAATATATGTAAGTTATTCGAGGGAGTATGGAGGCAAAGTATATCAATGGAACAAGTATATATATATCCTGTTAAACTATGAACCAAACGGACTAATATATGCAAGACAATGATCTAATTAACAGTAATGAACGATTATAAATAATTAGCCTAACTATGATGTTAGTTTTTATTTTTCAATACATTTAAATGAAACAATCACAAACAATAATTTAAAAATAATGGCAAACAACTAGTTTTGGATTCTCTCGTTGGATTGAAGCATTGGAAAAGCATCATATTATTTATATAAAAATAAATTAAGAAAACAGTATTATATGTGGATTTATTTTCCAAGATGTATATTATGTGGCTCATTTATTTGTTTGAAAAGATATATGTGCTTCATCGGAAGTAAATGAGCTAAAAAAGTGAAATTTCTCAACTTTTGATATATATATTTTTTTGACAAAATATACTACAAACCTTTGCCTATTTAAAGAAAATCGAACACATTTACGAAATGGAGACAAACACAACAACTAATATGTCCTTATCTCCGAAATGAATAATATATGCAAGAGATCATGTACCAATAAAATATGACTAGATGTTAATTAATAAACCACGAGATCATGCTTATTGCTCAAATAAACGTAACTCCAAACTCAAAGAAAGTCTACACTTGAGAATTAGTCTATTCCAGTGATCAAGTGAAATCCCAACTTTGTGGGGTCCATACTTGGAGGACAAACCAACTTACAGAGAGACCCTCCAAACCTAATTAATTGATCATGTTTGCTTGTGATTTTGTAGTTTTGGTGTAATCCACTCTAGGTGGGCATAGCCATTTTTTTTGTTCTTTGTCGCTTTTGTTCTATTTGTTGTATTTGTTATTTTTTTGTCAATGTTTTTATCAATAAAATAAAATTTATTCATTTTATTATAAAAAAAAAAAACAAATATCAGTTGGTTTTATTTTAGGAGAAAAAATAAGAAAACGTTGAGTGTTGTAATGGTGCTTAACTGATTATATATATTCATTGGGCCGGGTCAGAGCCCATAAAATATTTTGGATCAAGGCTCACGTTAAGTAGTAAAAGATTCGGCGGGACACCATACCAACAGAAACCCTAACCCTAGATGACCATCTCGTTGTATAAAAAACCCAATATTAGAAAACGGCATCACAACCCGACGGTGGTTTCCTTCTTTCTCTCCAGTGGTATTGGTTTTTTCACATTTAGTGTCATTTCTCTTGCGATTTGATCTTCAATCTAGGTCTCTTCTTTGTGATCTATTCTTTTGGGAGATCCCTTTTTTCAGCACAAATCGAAGGCTTTGCAGGCTGTTTATTAAAAAATTAAAGCTTTGTGAGCTCAAAAAATTGTGCGAAATTAACATCGTCTCTCCCATCACTTGTTTTTCTGATTCTTTATTTCTCAGAAGAACTAGGAAATCGAGACGGAAATCTACCTATTTTCCTTTTATTTTTTTTTGTTCTATTCTTTTTTTATCAATAAAGATGCGATTTTTGCTTGATAGATTGTTCAGGAGCAATTGATAAAATAAAACTGATAATTTATTACAGCAAGGGTTTCAAGATCTCAACTTTAATAATCTCTCAACTGAAGAAATGTGTGATTAAAGAATTCAGATGATGACCTCAAGGTGTTTGTTGAAATGTGTCTGCGAAGATTTTTTAGGGGATGTTTGTTGGGCTGTATTTGTGAATATTTGAATTTGAAAATCTTTAGTTTTTAGAAAAATTTTATTTGTTTTAAAAGATTTTAGAAATTTTTGTATTTTTAAATTATAGCGATCGGGATTTTGGAAGTCGGTCATGATAAGAGTGCAAAAATCTAAGAGTTTGAATCCATCATTCTTCCATGGGCGCAGATTGAAATAGTTTTATCTTTAAAATTTTTTAAAAGATTTATCTACTAATATAATATAAAATTGATTTATTATATTATATTTTATTATTTTAATAAACAATTAATATATTATATTTTATTATAATAAATTAAGTATATATTAATTACTCATAATATTTGAAATTTGAATTCATATTTACATAATATATATTAATTATTTATAATATTAGGGTGGAGTAATCTCAAATTGGTGGTAAGTAACGTATAATCCACCAATAATATATTCAACCAAACTCTGTTTTTGATTTTTCACAATTTACAAATCGAAAGGATTTCTAAATATAAATACACTGCATTTTCAATTACAAACGCCCCTTAGTGAGGGCTGGTTGGCTGTTTATGATCAGAGTGATGTATTGTCTGATTGTCAAACATGGATTTTGGATTTGAGTTGATTTCTTCAAGAGAACGTGCGGAGAGCTGAGTTTGTGAACATATGGGTGAACACTGTTTGCTGGAATTAAATCTACTCAGTGAAATTCAGTTTGTTGAATTGGGGCCCAGCCGCTGTCAACTTTGTATGCATAAATGCAAGAGCAGATAATTGGTGGGCAGTCTGACAGGATCAATGAATTAAGCAGCCATACAAACAGAGGAAATTACTGAAACCAATGAGATAAATTAAATTGCCAATTCTCATAACCACCATCAGATCAAAAGTAACTATTTAATGTTTGTTGATAAAACTAGATGCAACTAATCCAGGACCCCCAAAAATATAGAGTACTTTTAAACCTCCCAAGCTTAAGCATTACACTTGATTTCCTAATCTGCCATTTTGACAAACACATAAAAAAAAAAAAAATATGATCTCATGCGTGGACAATGACAAGAGCTTTCTTGCATTTAGACTGTTTTGGCTTTTGGGCCTTTCTTCTTGGCTTGCCTTCTTGGAATTGAATTCTTCATTTCCCAGGAAAAAGAGCCAAGAAGCGCCTAAGCAGAGCCAAGTTCTACACCAAGTTACAAAGAAGGAATAATTCATAAAGCAATTTCAATTTTGTAATCTATAGATTGGATAAAGCAAAGCTCGAAAGGCATGCCTGAGTGGACTTAACGAAGAGCTGAACAAACTCTGGCTTCTCGATGTCATAGTTGTAGAAATCATACACAACTGGTGTTATGAATGTCAAATAGAGCAGCTGCATATAGCAAAAGATCACAGATAAGAGACGTGAAATCAGGCGTTTAAAGACCATCTAAGTGAAACACATCATCCTCCATCAAAAATCCAGTCATAGCAACAGTTAACACTTTGTCACAAGTGGTTATAACCTAGGTTTCACCAAAAGCACCAGATCTGCTGGCACTTTCTGATCAGCGATTAAACGCGATCATGTTATCGTCATCATGGAAACCACCTATAAAAATATAAGTTTGTGAAAGAATTGTTTTGTAGACTTAGGGAGTACCAACCAGGAGATAAGCACCAAAGGAGCTGCTGAAAATAAAGAGGAGTCCTCCGAGCCCCTTCAGAGTTACGGTAGCAGCAATTACATGCCTCATCTGGAAAATATATGAAGGGAGACAATCTTTTCAATAACAAATAGTAATCACAATAAATTCGATGGAAAAAGAACTCAGCAAAGCATATATTGGCGCACACACCTCAATTTCCGGGACGTTGACACCCAGATGAGAAGTAACATGATTGATGAAGAGGTTAAATTTGGGTCTAAGGGCTTTGGCTGCAGGGCCACCATCAACTCCAAAATCATTAAACCTGAGACATGGGCATCATTATTTCACTAGGCATAGAAGCACCCAAACTCAACCAACTTCCCCATGCCTAAGAACAGTATAAACAAAAGGGAGAACCCAAAGGGTGAAACAAAATAGCGATTAAGGCATTTTCATCTCCAGGCATTTGGCAGCACAGACATCAAGCATCTTCTTCTACAAACAGCACCAAATAAAAATGGTGGATCATACATTAAAACAAAGACCACCATGCAATTCCATCTCTTTATTTTTAGTATATTCTGTTTTCCACGTAGAAGAGACTCAAGATGAAGTCATCTACTTCAGTAGTCATTGTACTAATTGATGAATGGTTAATGCACATAATTTAGATACAGAGATTAGAAATAACAAAGACAGACAAATCATAAATATAGCTTAACCAGTATCACTCAGATAGTATTGTTCCCATGACCAAAAAGAACAAAGAGAAAAATTAGTCCTGATTGGACTAACAATCTAATGAGGGGGTAGAAAATGTGCACCCAATCTTGACCTAAATATATCAGAACCCAAAGAACTCATCCCAAAAACATAGAATTACTGATAATGCTGCAACATCATCTATTTCTGTCATAATAAACCAATTGATTCTAATTATTTTGCTAAAAATACGGAAAGAAATTAGATGAAAAGGTGCTCTATTTAAGTGCCCGCCATAAATAACCTACTCCGACGACTCATTAATGGTAGGAAGAAGGACAAGTTTCAGCGCTACAAACTTGTCAATATCAAGCATTAAACCTAATCATTAACTAAATTATCAGTGAAGCCAGAAACTCTTAATCAATGATAGATCATACAAAAAAAAAACACATCTTTCCATTATCTAGCACACAACCGTGGATCTCATCTCCCAAAATCCACTAAAGATGTAAAATGAAGCCGGATCTAATGAACAATTTAAATCACCGAGATCAAACCGCAGATCACACACAAAACTAAGAAAATAAAGAACAATGCAACTAAAACATCTAATGCACGCCATAACACCACCAGATCCACAAACCCAATCCTCAAAAAAACCAAAACCAGGAAGTAGAGGGAACCACAATCAAACACCATACCGATCTACAAAACCGGATAATAACTTCAAATCATAAGTTAAGACAAGAACTCCAAACTCTCAAAATTAAAGCTACTCTGCATAAACCCTAAAAATAAATAAATAAATAAACAAGTAAAAAACAAGAAAGAAGAACAGATCTAGAAAGCTCACTCCTGGTAAGCAGAGAGGATGAAGACGGAGGCAAAGAGAACTCTCCTGCGAACGAGACGAACCCCATGACGATGGTCGCCGAGAGAGAGAGAGAGAGGGAGATATCTCGAATTCGCCGGCGACGAAATCGAAGCTTGGGGCTTTGCTGGAAGACTGGGGGTGAAGAAACAGAGCTGCTTCGCTATTTAAAGCACAGGAAACGGAGAGCGGCAGCCTTTCGGACCCACTACGATACTAAAGGCCCCTGGTCTAATTGTTAATTACTTTAATGCCACGGAAGAGGAGCGTGCCAGTACCAAAATGGGCCGACATCTGCTTTAAAAGGCGTGTTTGTATCTCAACCGTTGGATCCTGAGTGAAAAAAATAATAAAAGAAAAGGTGAGAAGCATAATTACACAAGGCTGGCAAAGAGTTATTAATGGAAAGCTTGTGATAGTCCCTGCTGAAATTTATGTATTTAAAAATGAAGAAAATTATTTTTATAACAGTGTAATTATTTTAATTTCACCTATTAAATTTTATGATAATCTCCCCCGCCCAAATTTAGATTGGACAAAAGATAAAATCATCAAAAGCATAATTTTCTTTATTTTATAAAATAAATACATATTTAAAAAATAACTACTAGTCTAAAAGTTTTATTTATCAAATAATCATTATTTATTAAAATATAAATAAAATGCTAATAATATTTTAATCTATTAATACTGGTCTCTTTTGACAACAGTGATGTGTGTATATATATATATATATATATATATATATATATATATATATGCCACGCATGACATTATTCATCCTAACAAAATAAAGATTTTCCATGGAAGAGAAAAGCAAACCTACCTGCATTTTTGAAGAGCAAACTGGGAAAGAACGGAAAATAATGTAAATTGAATATCAATGAAAGAATAAACCCGGTGAATCCAACATTTTGGTAGAAATATCAACCAGAATGTCTGGTAAGGTGTCATGAATTTTTATGTACAAAAAAGAATGCTCCTTTCTTTCCACCAAGCGTTATCCCATGCACTAACCAGCCAATAAGCTTAAAGCCACAATTTTTCCCAGTCATAAACAATACTTCCACCAGTGGCTGCAAACTAGACATATATATACACTTTTTTTCCTTATCTTTTTAATCTTCTCTTGCTTTTGCTATACTGGATCAATGCTCCTAGGTAATATTCGTACAGGAAGGGTTTTAATCGGAGGGCCGAAGGAGTCCATATAGGGCCCATGAAATCCTTCATTTTTATCAGAGCCCTCCATGTAGTATGTCTTCGATAAACTCTTTTGGATCTGCACTGCCACCAGCACCACTGTTATCATGTTCTGATTCATAGACACTTCCGTTCAACGTATCATCGCTGTGGTGACTAAAGTTATGGTGGCCAGTGAAGGGGGCGGCTCAAGAAAACTACCTTGGGGACCCAATGAGTGTGGCTCGTCTGGCCCTGTCCGTGCCCACCAAGGTCTCTGAAAGTCATGCTGCCGGGGGTTCTGGTGATTGAGAATGCTGTCCCTGAATAATGTACTAGGCGTAGAAGCTTCCAAGTGACTCTGTGACAGATTCTGGTGGTGGAAAGAATGCTGTTCCTGAAAAATGGACTGGATGTAGAGGCCCCAGAATGGCTTTGCACTCTGTCTGAGAAGAGCAGGCCCCAGTTGTCTTCAGGATCTACGCGGTTCTGGGGGTGGTTGCTCGGTTGCCATGGATCATCATGCTGCCTGTATGCGATTCCACTAGACTGAGGAATGTTATTTATATTCTCCACTGTGTCTGATGGAGGAGACACATAATACCAATCTAGTAGATAGGGGGAGTCCTCTGATCGATGTTTATCATCCATAAAGAATCCAAATTGTAGCCAGTTTGACGAACACCCCGTACATTTCTGTGGGCAAGTTCACCATCGCCACTGAGAACCCGGGCGAATTGATTAGCATGGTTCACTGAATACTCCTGATAGGTCATACGGTGCATTTGCTTCTCCCTGAAACTGCGAAGAGTGGATAGGAATTGCTGTCCTTGTGAATTAGGCTCCCATGTTGGATAGGCACTTTGAAAGCTGTATAAACAAATAGTTAACTTATTTACTTAATTTTAAGAGAGCAAAGCAGAAGTGCAAGTCCAACCCCTATAGACGATAAAATTATGCAAAGTTGGTCACAGGAAAAGCCTGTAAAAATGCCTAGCACTCACAAGAAGAATGGCAAATGGATATAAACCATGATATTGTTGCTATCATCAATTTCATATCACTTTTCTCTCTTTAATTAAATATTTACAATCAAGACCAGTTGTCGTTGCACAAGAAGAGAGTATTAGCTAGAGGCTAAGCAATCAATATTCCCACACCTAAAAAGTTTTAATATAGAACTTTTAAGTTTGTTCTTGGATTATAGCCTTCTTAAATTAATTGGATGTCTCAAAAAAAGACTACAAATATTAGTTTTAATATTAATTTAAGTTTATCTTGAACTTAATATTAGTTTTAATAAGAACAAAGCAATCTTCTTTCTTTATTTAGAGAGGCCTGAAGGAAAGAAAAGCTCATAAAGATATTGCCTCCATCATATGTTTGTCAACTTGACCTAGATTTTCTACTGTCAAGAGATGATACCTTAAGAAAGATTTCTCCATCTTGCCTTGGGAACTACGTTTTCTCTAGGAGCATCATAGGGGGAACCATATTTCCTATTCCCATGACGTTCAAAGTCAAATACGCTTAAGCTGCAACAACATTAGAAAGTAACAAAGTGCCATTTTATAAAAACAAACCAAATAGGAAAACAATGAGCTTTTCATATTCTTCCCATAAAGAAAAACTAAATAACCTGCAAACATGACCAACACCTTCGATATCCACAGTGAAATCCGAGATGAAATGTAAAATGTCATCAACACGCTGTAATTGAAAATAGAAATGGTTTAAGAAGAAATCAAAGCACATTGAGATGAAGTTCGCTAAAAACAAGTACTGAGTATTACCTTTGGTAAAACAGATATGAGCAAGTATGGAGTGACAAAGATAGAGGCCATCTCTTCCAGTAGCAGCATCCCAGTGTACTGTCAATATGAAAATTATCAAGACTACCAAACCCATAAAAAAAAAACTTGCAAATAACCATTGACAATATATAGAAGAATTCCAATTACAAATTTCAGATTAACAAGATTGAAGAACAAGTTCAGGGTCAGCATGTGATAACAGTCTATCATCGCCATATACATAAAAAAGAAATGAAAATGCATGCTTTGCAGAAGGCAATGGATCCTGCTTAGCTGATGGTGAAAAAGAGTTGATTAAAAAACAATTTACCAATCTGCCGTTGGATATGATATGTTTGTTTCCCAATGAACCAAAGACCAGTGTGCAAGATGACAATAAAAATTTAAGTTCAAGACAAACTACTATTTACAAAATAGTGTTTATAGTTGATATGCAAAAGAAATCCATATAAAGACAGTTCCAAATTTTGGCATCGGTCCAAATTTCTAATTTTGTACTCCTTTCCAGATGCAATAATATTTTACCTGAAATAGATTTTCAAATTCTTTCCGAACCAAATCGCTATTTGCTTTACCACGCCATTTCTTTGGCATATAATGTGTATGCTGGACAACAAGAGACATTGCTCCTTCTTGATCAAGGACCTGTAGCTCATCAGACACAAGGGCCCTACTAATAGCAGTCACTGTTCCAAAGACAGCAGCATACCAAAATAAGTTGCGGCCATAAATCTGCAGACATGATTAATGTATGAGATGTCAAAAATACATTAAAACCAGCAGAAATATTATTCGACATTCATAAAAGAGGTCTTACATGACCCTCTAGAAGTGATTCGTCCAAGATAGCAATGATGATCAAAATTGCAGCAAAGCCCCCAGAGACAAAGGAAATAAATTTGGCAATGATTGTCACAAGAGGTGAGGGAAATTGCTTCAGATAATTGGAAGCATGCACAACGCTATTGTTCATTCGATGCTTGAATAAATGATCAACCTGAAATGGAAGTCTAGTACCTAGTGAAAATGTGAAATAAATCACTTGCAATATAGCCTAGTAAAGTTAATGAGTAAAACCATCAGAAAAACAGAAAGGACACTGTGGTCTATTGGCCATCACCCATGATTATAATAGAATATCCAGGTCATTTTAGGGTTGAGACTAAAGTTTGGTAATATGACAACTTGTTAAGAAATAATATTAGGCACCTGCCGTATGAGTGTTCACACAACAATGACTTCTGTCAGAATAGCAAAGTACAGCACACTAGAAAGCAGTTCACCTTAAATGGTATGAGACACCAAAGCGATACCTGATGAACAGCTTCTGCCCCAAAATAAGATTGGGACAAAAACATACATTCATGAACAAGAATTTCTTCCCAGGTATAACAACAAATCCCAAAAGTAAAATGCCAAAAACAGAAGTCTAAACTTTCAAACTTATTTAAAGCAGAAATTAATGGACCAATGATCATGAATTTCCATTTACAACTTATATGACTTGGAACTTAAAATATTATAAGCATCCTGATTTTGCCATGCACGCTTAAGTACCTCATTGAACTCCCTGAAGATCCACTTGGCTAAGTTAGACCATCTTCGAGATGAAGCTGTACTAGGATGGTGATAGAATTGCTCCGCATGTCTAAGAAACAGATACACAAGCATAAAGATAACAAGGCATGGAGAGAGAATAAAAATGGCAACCCCAATCACCATTAGCCTCTTCCTCAATAATGATGGATTTGCAAGGAAGTCCCTTCGGATGTAAAATTTACTGCAGAAAGAGTAGTAGCTAGAATCAGCTTAGGATGAAGATAACTTACAAAAATTCAGTATGTTTCTTGGAAACTTAATATACAACCAAAATTTAGAATGTACTTTAAAACAATCAAAATATATAGCGCAGGATATAACAAGCAAATTATAAAAAACACACAAAAAAAAAAGCCATAAACTTAAGGGAATGCTTAAAAATTAGATCATCAACATATAGTGAATCAGTGATAATTCAAAGAAGATTGATACAATTTAGAAAAAGTACCAATTGAACAAGCATGCTGGGGATTTTTTTAAAAGTCAATCCATATGAGCCACTTGAAGTTATATAAACTGTTCTGTCATCCCTACTACAGATTATCCACAATGCAATTGAAATAAAATTAATATTTGTTAGACAGCCTGCTAGGGAGTGAAAGCCAGTTCTTCATATCAGGTGTGAATTGAGTGAAAAAATTGACACGACATTTTGCCATAGGAGGAATGCATGTAAATATGATGCGGTGGCAAGCAAATATGGGCCTACCTGTCAAACATACTTTGAAATATGCACCAATTCAAGACCCATTCAAAAGCCTTCGTAAGAATCAGACGATTTTGCCTTCCATTTGATCGAGAGTTGACGGTAGGACCAGCTCCAGGGACCCACCAAGGAATTGAAAAGGCAAGAACACCTTTGTTGAGCATCCCTATCAAGTAATTCTCTTTCCGCATTATTCTCATCATCACATCATGAGCAGAAAGATCTTTGACCACACATATTTTTTGTAATTCTTGTAGTCGAACAACTTTGTCTAAAATCTCTTGCCAAGAGGTTGTCTGGATCTCCATATCTGTAACTTTGAGACTGGGAAAAGGAGGGAAAGTACATAAAAAATAGGCCTTCATAACATAAGAACCAACTAATAAAAAGGATATAAGTTGCATTCTTACCTATTGTAATAAAACTTACGGATTTTAACCATATATTGGAATTGCACAATGAACTGCAAGAAGTTGAGTAGCCCATGAAAAGACAATAAGGCCATAGACCCAATAATAATTCCTTTTGTAATTGTGAAAGGAACGAGAGGATGCTGATTAATGGCTTCCTTTGCCAGATCACAGGTCCTGTTCCCTGACTCAAATGCATCAATCCCACATTTTGCATTCCAGAGATAATTCCAGTTAATAGCAAGGAAGCAAAATCCAATAAAGCATGTTACGAAAATCACAGTCAGAATTTCAAATATCCACTTAATGATGATGCACCGAAGACCTTTCTCGCGATGGTAACTATAAAGCCTCTCAAAGAACAGATCCAAATCAGCTATCGATTCTACCTCTAGCCCATCACCATTAAGAAGTCCTGATGGGCTTTCATTACCAGATTGAGGTAATCTCTGGTAATCCGACAGTTCAATCTCTGGTGGCACATCCTTAAGCAAGTGTGTATTAAGAGATGATCCACTTCGCCATTGCCATCTGAATCTGCTAGGAGCAGTCCCATCCTTTCGAATACCAGACATCATTTAGCAAAGATCAACGCAAGAAACTGTTGTTTATCCATGCTACATAGTGATCATCTGAATGCTGCACAAGAGGTGAGAGATTCAAGGAACAAAACCACATAATTACATCTGAAAAGGCCTACAGCATAAGAAAAGTCATAAAATCATATAGTGGATAGTGATGAATACGATTTATTTTTGAAAAAGGGACCAACATAAATGCCGCAATTTAAGATTTTCATAGAAACATGGTAGAAGCAGTATCCTTGACATTTTAATAATAAGGAAAAAGATCTGTAGTGAAATCAGAAGAATAGACAGATAAAACTTCTTGAAATATAATGCAAGATCAATACATTACTAGAAACATGTATCAAGCCCACTTGCTGTCTATATAATTAACTAAAATTAGTAAGTACGGAATAATGCTGATTAGGGGTTTGTTCATGAATAAAATTCACATCAGTCTTCTAACAGCGATACACTTTCTACTTTATTGGCTGAGAATCTGTCTAACTTAAAACTCATCATGACATGTACCACCAAAAATGTTAGGAAAGAGAACCAACTCAATCAAACCAGTCATCTTATGGTCAACAGAATCGTGAATTGGAATTTTCCGCCAATCAACTGAACAAGTACACAAAATCCAAAAACAAATACGATAAAAAATCGATGTCCTATCTCCTGCTGGTCGAGAGTGAATATATGTTCTGTCGTGTCTTCTGCGCAATGCAGACCCTGTCGTGCCACTTTCCTAACTTACCAGAGTATGATCGACTCCATAATTTCACATGGCATTGATCTTCTAAATAAGGGGTGGTCTATTGACACTAACTGAAATAAGGAATAATCTAAATTTCTAAACTGCTGTCAATAACAACATAGGTGATAAGAGTGGTGCCAACGGATTGCCAAAAAATGATGCCTTTCAAACAGAAACACAGGCAGCTAAATGAAATCGATCCACCAATGCAATCTCTTCCTCCGTTAACTTCCTCCCACCATAAAATAGCATTCAACCCTATCTGCAAACTCAACACTATCCACATAAACTCATCCCGGTTGCCAAACCCTGATAACAGGGTAATCAAAGCACCAAAAATAACAACACAACTTCCCTAATCAACCCTCAATCAGTCACACCGCCAAGAAAGAACCTCCAGATCAACCACTGAACCACTCCTCACAAATCATCCCGAACCAATCCGATTCCCAATTCCATCAACCAAGCATAATCAAGAAACCAAGCATCCAAAATCACAAACAAAGAGGCATAGAAAACAATTCCATCAAAAACCTAGCCAACAAAGGGGAAAAACAAGGAAACACGAGAATTACCAGTAGTCCATGGCGTGATCGGCGAGAAGCCAGCGATCAAGAAATTAAAGGGAGAAAATAGCTAGGGTTTGTAAATTTAGGGCAGAGAGAAGGTAAGAGAAGGGAGGAAGAGAAAGACAGAAGGACAATGGTTGCGTGGGAATTGAGGCACCGAGAGAAGAGGCTTCCTTCGGGCTGTGTCTATTTATCTCCTACTGTTCCGGGCTTAGGGCTGCGCCGCTATTGCTAAACTCTAGTTTCCTTATATTGAGGTTGTTCCTGAAATTACAATGAAACATGTATATTTGGGTACTTTTATAATTTTTTTATATTACAAAAAAAAAAAATAATTAATTTGAAATAACCAAATGGTTCGTAATTTAACTCTATGCGAGAAATAGAAGTAAAATATTCAATTATTTCTGATATTAATATTTGTTGGAAGCAACAGTAATTATAAATCACCAATTATGGATGTACGCTACCAACCTAAATTTCTCATCTTTAATTGAGGGTGTATAGACTACACAATCAATTTTTGATCTGTGTACACATCGCTGATATATAGTGTTTGTTACATTTACCAGGAAAAAAATCAATTTGCAACAAGTTCAAAGAAATTAAAATTAAAATGTATGTCATAATTTTATTATGATGCTCAATTTTTAATTAATTTATAAGTAAAAAAATTATACTTTAAGGGGGTGTTTAGTTCGCGGTAACGTAAAAAATATTACCGAGAATCACGCGGTAATGTGGTTAGATTACTATGTTTGGTTACTATAGCAAGGGTAATGTTAATGGTAATATGAGATTACCAATAGTGAAATATTATCAGGATATGGTGGTAGTAAGATTACCACCAAAACATATGGCCATCCGAATTACCGTGTTGGTGGTAACTGGAATATTTTTTTTCCAATTATACCCCGGTCATTTAATCTAATTTAATATTATACTCATTATCAAAACCCTAGTTTTGTTCCATTTTTATTTAGATATTTATAACATAATATATATATATATATATATATATATATATATATATATATATATATATTATTAAAATTTTTAAATTAAAATTTTAAAATTAATTTAAAAATTTTAATTAATTTTTAGAACATAATATATATATATATATATATATATATATATATATATATATATATCTAAATAATTTAAATTAAAATTTTTAAAATTTTATATGTAGGGGTATTTGGGTAAATTTGATATATTACTGAGATGATTACCATGATTAACCAAACATAGTAATGAAAGATTACTGGTAATATGAGTTCTCAACCAAACATAATAATCCCATGTTACTATAATATTCCTGGTCATATAACATTTCCGACCTTATTACTACAGTAATCTCATTACCATGGTAATATATCATTACTGTCAACCAAACGGCCCCTAAGTTCATTATTTTTATAACCTTCCGGACAAATCATGACTCTTGGAATTCTCAACGTGAAAGAATGGTGAAATGCCAACTATGTTGTTAATGGGTAAAATGCTAAACCACTTAATTTCTTTCCTTTTTTTCAAGTAAATGTTATTGTGATTATAGTGCTTGTTAATTTTGTATTTTTTTTATTAATTATTTGATGGTGAGATGGTAAGGATTGACATCATATTTTATGCTTCTCAATGTGGGAATTATCATGGCCTTAACCGATCACTTTCGGGCGTGTAGCACCTGATATGCATCATAACGACATGTCAACCTTCTTTGCAAGAACAATTAGTGAATTTCTGTTTGCATCACAAGCACATCGAAATAAAAGAAAGTAAGCAAAACCGAAAAACATTCACTCGTACGAGAAACACGACACATGAAACCCATTTTGAGAGAGAAAACATAAACTCTCTTAAATTGATAAATATTTACAACCATGGCTAAAAACCAACACCAAGAGGCTTTATCTCCTCCCAAAGACACATTAGACCTTATTACAAGAGCTATCCCAAATCCCCAAGGTTAATTGAACCCCATGCCCAATACAAGTCAAGTCCCTAACTTCACTTAGCTTGCAGGTGTCTACCGATGCGACCGTAGCTATAACAAGCCACCCCTTGGTCACGGCGCTAGCAGCCAGCACGGCCACGCGTGGTAATACCGCGTGCCATTCCTGCCCCCGGCTCTCGCCACGCTCCCGACTACGTGTCCACTTGCATACGCCTGCGTAAAACCTTTGTCAAATCTGGAATCGGCTATCGGTCTCCCGGCTCGATCAAGTGTCCACTTGCATACGACTACGTGCCCACCCCCTCCTAGACTTGGTAGAGTTCCAACACTCTACATAATTAAGCCTTGCAACACTTGGACTCTTGGTATGGGCGCCGCCTCACGCGCTCATCGGTCACGCTCGCGGCGTCGCAAGGTCTCACGGACATGATTGCGGGATATCCCACCCGCTCTTGGTCACGACACAACACACGCCTCGCGCTAACCGCGCGCTACCCAATCCACGCGGTATACGTACTCGTAGCTTGGCCTATGTTAAAATATATACCCGTCGACCAAGTGTAAGGTCATCAACCCTTACGTAAATTTTCTAACATAGATAATAGATATTTGCTCCAAAGGGACACCGGAGTTGATGACCACCATCCTAAAAAATTATTAATATGACATGTCATGTTATGGAATTTTTTTTTTTTTTTTAATTTGGGAGAAGAATGTGAGATATTCCTGATCATAACTAAGGGAAAACATAGAAGAGGTTGGAGTTAATTACGGTTTGGTTTTGTTTCTTGTGAGTTCATAGCAGTCACTATAATAATCATAAATTATGTTTATTTTTGTGGACCATGATGACTGTGAAGGGGATTGAATGAGTTGTAATGACCATGGGCAATTAGAACACTCCAATTTAATTTAGATTTGAAAGTTTACTTTTCGCACCAACCCACCGATTATGTTTAAAATAATTTTTTTTTATGTTAATAATTTTTTAGTCTACTAACATCAAATCCTATCCAAAAACTGAGTTTGAATTTTAATTTTTGCAAAGTAAAAACACATTCATGTTGGAGTATCGTTTGAGGTTTTGTACACAACTTATCACATCGTGCCAAAACTTTAATAAAAAAAACTTTTTTTCTTTTTTTAAATTGAATTGATAGAAATATGTGATTGACCTATTTTAAAAAAAAAAAAATTAATTGAAACAAATGAATCAACTCTAGAAGTAAAAGACTCGAGAACAATCAACAAGCAAAATACTCAAGTTTACTAAGGTAGCGTTTGGTTGGATGTAATTTGGATGCGATTTTTAGATTCAATAGATTTCTAATTACATTAGAATCGTAAATCCATTGGATTTGAAAATACAGTGCGGTTAAATCCGGTGTTTGGTTAGATGTAACTCTTGGAACTATCGTATTATAAGATTTTATGTTTGTTTAAAAGGATTTGTAAATGCGAAATTAAACAACATATGTTTGGTTTGATATATTTTAAAAGTGTGATTACTCATAATAAGTTAAACCCATATTATTTCATTTATCATTTAGTTATATTATTCTAATTAGTAAATATTTATTATGTATTAACTTTATTATTATTATGACAAACTTATTATTATATTTATTAACTTATTGTAATAAATATTTTAGAAATATAGTTATTTATTTACTTTTATTAGTATTATTATTATTATTATATTATTATATTCATTAATTTATTCCAATAAAATTTTATTAGAAATATAGTGAGTTATTAATTTTATTAATTTTTTATTACTATCTTATTTTAATAACTTATTTTAATAGTGAAATTGGACGATTAATTTTTATTATTATTTAGTAATAAGATTTTTTTATTTTTTAATAAATCCCCAAATCCCAGGATTTTTCAAAATACCCACGGGATTTGGTTTTACGGTACAGCTGATGTGGCGCGTAAAACCAAATCCGCCGATCAAAAGATATTTGGTTGGTCAGGAAGGAAAACTAAATCCCCTTCAAAACAAATAACAGTTTTAAAAAGTTGTGTTGATATTACTTTTTACCCCTTACTATCCGAAATGATATTTATTTCTAATAATTATTTATTATAAAAATAATAAAAACATAAATATATATTATAATAAATATTGCTTAATGTTTTTAATTAAAATTAATTTTAAAAAACTATTAATTTCATCCGTACTTATACTTTTTTAATTAATCACAAATAGTATTTATTTCAAATAATTATTATTTATAAAATAATGAAAACGAAAATAATTTATTTTATTATTATTGGTTATTGTTTAATTAAAAACTAATTTCAAAGAACTATTAAATTTTATTTTCATACTTGTACTTTTTTAATTAATCACAAATGATATTTATTTCAAATAATTATTATTTATAAAATAATGAGAAAAAAATATTATTATTGGTTAATATTTAATTAAAAATTAAATTTAAATAACTATTACTTTCATTACTTTAATTAATCACAAATTAAATCACGAGTGATATTTATTTTAAGTCATTATTAAATTTCTGCTTTATGATTATTAATTTTAATATATTTATGACTCAAAGAATCATTTGAATTATCCAGTTTCGTTTGTGAACTAAAATTGTAATTTTCCCCATGTGGCCACTATGCGAAATAGATCACATGTTTTTACAACATAAACATTTTTTAAATTAAGACGCACCATTTAATTGAGCTAACGAATAAATGCAAGTGCATGTCCAATTTCGATTGTAATTTTCCAACATGCATTCACAATGCTAGCTCGTTGTTTTGCAATGTCATTCATAAACCAAAGACTACTACAAAACATTAAAAAAAACTCCAACCACCAAAGTTGCACAAACAATTCACCAACCCCGAAAGGTAAAACATCAACAAACCGCAACATCGAACAAAAAAACAACTAAGAACAACATCGAACAAAAAGCAACTCCCTTCACGTACTCATCTCATCATTCTAACATTGGCCTATCAAATGGATAAACCCGCAAAGAAACGACATCGGAATGGAAAATAGTTAGTTGAATTTTTTTTTTAAATGCAAAAATGAAATTTAATATACAAATCAACCACAAGTAAATCTTAAAGAAAATAAACCAATGCCCAAATTTTGCAAACACATGAGTATGTGAATGGTACGTAAAATAACTCATGCTACCAACATATGCATGTAAGGACATCACATTAATCACCCAAGTTACATAGATACAATGTTAAATTCTCACCATAAGTCACGCAAGGTCGAAAAATCTCATTTATTTCGGGTGTTGCTTGAAGTCATTTTCATTGATTTACTTGGCGTTCATTTTTATTGATAAATTATGTTTGCTTCTCGAACAATTAAATTTGACAACTTTTTTCACTAATAATTAAATTTGACAATTTGTCAAACAATATGAGAGCGGCAATGGAGATTTACTGCTATTTCATGGGACAATAAACTAAGATGAAGTTTATATGAATGGGTATATGTACATCAATATGTGTCTATCCATCGGGTTTTCATCTAATTATTTTATTTCATTACGGTAATTTGAGTAAAGCTCATTAAATAAATAAATTGTAAAGCTCATTTTGGTAACCTAAGCGAGTCCTAACATCGGTAAATAACCAAAATAATTTCCCTTAATGTCCAAGGCTCTAAGTTGTCATAAGTAGTGGTCAATCCTGTTTGTAAAATGATGACATTAATTCCTCCTCCAATGCCTAGATGGCAACACCACTGCCGATCTCTTCTTATAAGATTTGATATAATTTGATAACTTCGATTAATCTAAAATGGGCTGCTCCTTTGAAAGCTTAAATAGCATATTTGGTGTTGTAAAAACAAATCAAGTATGAACATGTGCGTACCAAACAACCGTTAGTTTCTTTAATAAATCCAAAATGATCAAGTATGAACATGTGTGTATCAAAGAATTTCTTGGGAGTTTTAGTTCATAAAAACTATTAGTAACTTTGACATATGTATTGCAACCCAAAATGATCAATTACCTCAAGTTCCGGGTTTTCTTTCTTTGGTCAAAATTTCCCTCAAGCTCCTTTGTTGAAATGATTTTCCCTTGCTAAAAGAATAGAAGAACAGTGCCACCAAAACGCATATAGCAATGAATTGTCCTTTCAAGTAATCTTTGGTTAAAATCCATGTTAGTGGTTAAATCCAAAATGCGTCATATATCAAATAATCGAGTCCATGATGATCAAGGAGTTAAATTGAAAAATGAGGCTACGGTCTACAATATCTACAACCCGATGAGAAGGAGAGCTCACGGTGATGCCGACATCGGATGGACACGCACCAGCGAGATTGGATGGTGACAATAATGAAATCCGGTGATGGCGGCCACCATGATGCCGAGGTCGAACATGACACGCACCGGAGACGATGATGATCGCAAGAAGGAGAGTTCACGGATATTGAAAATGCAAGATTCTCATGGGGGCTAGGGTTTGTGAATTATTACTTTATATGATGTTTTTTTGAAGTTTAAGAAGGGCAAAGAAGTAATTTGCTAGGGGGAATGGCTCATTACCTTGGGGGGAGGGGGTTGGGTTAATGGTGACCCTCGAGGGTAATGATAACCTCCCAAAACCTAACTAAACATGGGTATGGGAATCGGGGGACAATGATTCCCCCGAAGGGGGGAACCATTATTGCCATCCAAACACACACTAAGAGTGATGACCTGATTGGAGAGGAGTTGTGATTGACTGCTATGTGCATAATATGCCATTTAGCAATTGATATAGTGAATTACCTTTTTTCCTCCTTGGAATGTCTCAAGAGAATTTGGAATCACTTTGGCCTACTTGTCGACCTCACATTTGCTCCTACATGGCATACCGGGTTGTGGAGCTCTTGGAGATCGACCCCATGTACCCCATATGTCAAAAATTTGGAAGCTCCTGGCTCATGCTATAACTTAGAACATTTAGCTTGTGTGAAGTGAATGTATTTGCGAAATTAAATCTTTGCCTTGGATCTCAATCATTGCAAAGATTGGTTATATGATGTAATTATGGTTGTCTGCAATTCTAGAGTCAAAGAGAGTGAAACTAGAGAATTCCATTGCAACTATTACCCGTAAAACTAAAGTTTATGGAACCTTCTTCTTCGGAGAAAGCTATAATGTATATGGAATAGATAAGCCACATGATGATGCATTTAAAATCTATGCTGTAATATAATGTATTTTAGCTAGATTTTTTTTCGTATTCTTTTGTACATGCGGGGCCATGCTTAAGAAATATAGGGTGGTGTTTGAAATTGTTAGTTCCGACAGAGTGTGTGGGTTAATAATTCACTTAAATTCTCATGCAAGTATGTATACATAATGCAAACAATTAAGAAAAATGAGACACACAAAATTGGTAACCCAGTTCAGCACACCACTTGCTTATGTCTGGGTGCCGAGTCTGGAGATAAAATCCACTGAAAGAGGGAAAAAAGCATGAGTACAACATACTTACTCATATCACAAAGGTATACAATAACCCTCTCTAGATTATCAGATGCCCACTCTCTCACCCACTCACTCGGGTTTCTCACTCTAGTGTCTTATTCTAAATCTCAAAGTAGGGTCTTTTATATACACCTCTTTATGTCCCAAATATAGCGGAATCTTTTTTTTTAGAATATCCGCACCTTCCTAATTTGGGCTCTGCATCTCCAGTTGCGGCTAAACTTGATCTCTATTTATCCATGCCTGGGTTTCAAATTTCTCAATATATAATTGTGTCTTCAATTAGATACTCCCATAAATAGTTTCAATCTTTTTCTCTAAATTTGAACTTCAAATTACTTTGCTAAATATGGTCATGAGAATCTTGTTTATTTGCTAATGCTTTCTTAGCTTGTGTCTTCATTTAGCTTCACACCAAACTAGGCTTCAAATAATTTTGGGTTCCAAGTAATTGATCTCCATAATTGATTCACTTGTCAAAGATAAATTGTATCATCTCTTAAATTTTTCTCCACATGGTCATTGTTTGCACTTCAAGATAGATACTTCAAATTGACGCTCTCGTCAAAGCTAGCTCCCCTAAAGATATATCTTCATGTTTTTAATGTCTTCATAGCTTCATGTCATCTCTTGCCACATCATCATCCTATGTGTTAAATGAAGTCAACTACAGAGACTACACTTTAACCGAAATAATTCTTAATGACTTCCAATATTTGTATGAACGGGCAAGAGAATCTTATGTTACATCATTTTTTAAATAAAGAAATAAATAAAAAATTTTAAGAGAAAATTACAAAATGATGTAGAACAACAAATTTATTATTATTATTATTAAAAAAAACAAATTTATTATTATTTTTAATAATATGAATAAATTATTTTGTTTATATATTTTTTTATTATTGTGTACCAACAATGCATAGATAGAGATTCAAACTTTATATTTTTTATATCAGAGTTTAATATTTTACCTTTCTTTCATTGGAGTGGTGACAAACAACAAAATTATTGCACTGTAGTATCAAAATATATTTTGATAATACTTTATATAATAATAATAATAATAATAATAATAATTTCTCTTGAAAGATTCGTTTGTCCTTGAGATACTCTAACCAAATTATAATTACTCAAAAAAAAAAAACTAAATTATAATATGTGAAGATCAATGTAATGATGGGAAAAGAAAGGGCACACTTTGGGTAGCCATAAAATACATAAAAAACAATGATATAAAAACAAAAGCAGAGAATAAAAAAATTATAATACTTTGTCCATTATAATCAATCGGGTTTTTTAGTTTATTTATTATATTGTTTTTTGAAAATTTGGTATTAATTTATGCGAATTTTATATTAATATTTTAGTACAATTTCTTAAATAATTATTTTATTTTATAGTTATTTTTATTAGAGGAACAAAATGGAGGGATTAAATAGGTTATTAAACCAATAACAAAATGGAGTATATTATTATTATTATTATTATTATCCATTTATTTCAACACCCTACGGTCCCTACCCTCTCCAAAGAAACAATATCCACTTATTACAACAACACATACTGATATTTTAATATAATAACAAGTTCACAACAACAATAATACTAATAATAATAAACAAACTTTAAACATTTATTACACATGAACAATGCATTGAAATTATTATAAACCGCATTAAAACTTTAAAAAAAAAAAAAAAAAAAAAAAAAAAAAAAAAACCCATCAAGCCATCAAAGCCTCAAGAACACCATTAAAGCAAACCACAAAAGCATCAAGCTGATCCTTCGGAAAAGACGCTCCAAATTCAAGCCCGCCGCCATCTTCGGCGGCCTCCGCCATGGCGATCGTCTCAGCTCCTTTAATGGTGGTCACCTCCACCTTCACCGGCTTCCCCCACCCGAAGTCCACCTCATAAACCCTAAACCTCGTCGAGCCGGCGATCCACAACCCCTGGTTCGCCACCACCTCACCGAGCATCTGCGGCATCTCCTCACCGCCTTTAAAAATCCCATCTTTAAGCTCATCAATAGCTTTACCGATCGCCGCCGCCGCCGCACCAACTCCGGTGACCTCATGGACAATGTCCCCAACCTTGGCTTTCGTCGACTTGAACGCCAAGCAGCTGCCGAAGAATCCCGCCGGTAGCGGAGGGGAGAGGCGTGGCCGGACATCGAGGGGGAAGCCGAAGTAGGCCATCTTCTCCTCCGGCCATCCTTTCGACCGGACCAAACACGCCCACATGAAAGCACATGAGATCACGAACGTTGAGAGATGGAATGGAGCTTTCCCGTCCGGATATCCCGCCGTTATCGCCGCCCTGATCTTCTCCAAATGCTCCTTTTTCAATCTAAAAGTGGCTAAAAACTCGTCTTTTTTGCCGGCGCCGGCGCCGGAGTAGTTCTTGTACATTTCTTTGATATGTAAAGCGGTTTGGAGATAGATGGAGTAGAGATTGTAAGGGTCGCCGATGTTGGAACGGTCCGAAGATGGGGGGTTTGAGAAGGAGACCTCGCCGTCGCCGGCGAGGCAAGTGGCAGCCCAAGAACGGATGAAGTTGGTGGAGTTGGTGCCGTCGGCGACGACCTTACTGACGACGATGCCGAAACAGAGGCCTTGGTTTGGAAACAGAGTGACTTGCAATGCCATTAGAGGCTCTGACTCGTGAGCCAAGGTTGGGATCAAAGGTCGGAGCTTTGAGAAGTCACGGGCGTGGTCGCCGGCGAGGTATTGGAAATCTCCGGTGGACTCGCTGATCGTGAGGGAGACGGAGTCGCCGTCAGCGTAGTAGAGCTCGTAGACTTTCGGGGATGAAGGGGATTGACGGACATGACCGGCGAAGGGGAAGAAGTGCTGGAGAGTGAGGGAAAGAGAGGATTTGAAGGTCGGAAGATGGTCGGAGATGAAGTGGGACGTCGGATGGGGGAATTTGTAGAAGAAGAGACGCTCGACGACGCCGCCGCTGAGGAAGAAGACGTCGAGGAAGACGAGAGGGATGGAGGTTTCAGGGACGGAGGATTTGGGAGGAGAGATGAAGGATTGGTCGATGATAGTGAGCAATGGGGACGACGACGCCATTGATGACGTGGAGCAGACCTTGAGAAGAAATGGACGAGAAGAGTGATGATGAAGTGATAGTGTCTTTCTTTGCTTCGCTTATATATAAATATAACCCTGAAAAGGTATGAAATTATTAATGCATGGCTTTCGTGAAGTTTGTCATTTTATATTTAATATTAAAAAAAAATATATTTGTTTTTATATTTGTAAATATTGATAACAGAACACTTATTAGTTTGTTAAAATAAAGAAAGTGAGGTGGTGGAATGGTGGTTTGCATTGGATTCAGGATGAGATTGTGTTTGTTTGTGTAAGGGGTGATGGGATAGTCATGAAAGGGGAGCAATGATTTATCATGGAATTTGAGGCTTGATATTATTGATGAGTAAATGTTATCATTTGCCTGGTTTACAAAAAAAAAAAAAAGTCTTGATTTTCCTGATTTAAGAGTAGGCTAGTCAAGTAACTTTAGGAACACTTGTTGCTGTGCAATTTTCAGTGGCCTGATTAGAGATCATAGGATGTTGGTGTTCTTTCCGGTGGTTTCTTTTACAATAGAGAAGTTTGTTCTTGTGGACTTCAATATTGTAGAGTTTGATTCATATCTACAAAACTGTTATTTTTATGTTTTTCAGAACTCTTTTATTTTTTTAATTTTAAATAAACATAATTTATTCACTCTATAAAAAAAATAAAAACAAAAATAAAAGTACTATATGAATACTTTTTTTATAAAAAAATGAGAAAAATATGGAGGACTACAAAATATATATATATATATATATATATATATATATATATATATATTTTGCAATAATTGTGTAGCTGTTAAAATCTTTAACTTTTATTTGATGTATAATTAAGATGTAATAATAAAAAATGTATCTTTTTAGGATGATTTATCCATATTATAATATATAATATATAATATTATAATATTATAAATAATTGAGTTATAGCACGGATGTGGGTACTATTTTGTGTGAAAATAGATAATATAAAATTTTTATATTATTTGTTGTTACTTCATGTAAATGCGGGATGAAAAATTATAAAATTACTACATGTGAATAAATATTAAAACACCAAATATGAAAGAAGCATGATGATTTTGTCACATTCAAATAAAAATGAGAAAAATAGATGGAAACTCTTTACCCAAAGAAAAAAAATTGGAACTTTCATTTTGTTTAAAAGCATAAAAACAAAAAAAAATACACACCAATTACTTGTAAAATTAAGTATATATTTATTGCTTGATTAAATATAGCTTTAGACTAAAAAACATTTCAAATTAACTAATGTTATGTGGAGATCACCCTCATTTTCTTAATGTAATTATAGAGATAACATGTTAAAATTTGTATACTATGATTTTTAGAGCACATCATATAATAATAGTTTAAGAACACAAAATTTATTTGCACACCATTTAAATGCAGATTCAAAGAAAATCAAAGAGAAATGTCCAAACAGAGTCTAAAGAAGCTCAAGACCTGCAAGGAAATGAGCTCTGAACTGATCCATGTCAATCTTAGGCATAGCAAAACCAATCTCAACACCTCCAGCGTTTCCTCTGCCTTCAGTCATTGCCATTGATGAAGAATTCCTGATCGAAGTACACTCCACCTTCACTGGTTTTCCCCACCCAAAATCAGTATCATAAACTCGAAACTTTGGTGATCCTGCAACTGATAATACTCTCTCTTCCATAGCCAGTTTCTTGATTAACTCCGGCCAATACTCCACCTCTCGAAGCACACCACCGGAATTTAGCTTGTAAATACTACCACCAATAGCTTCCGCTGCTTTTTGAACACCGTCGGAGTTCACAAGGTCAGCCACTTTCATTTGTAACATACAACCTCCAAGACAGTTTCCAAAGTATCCCTGTGGCAATGCCGGCCTCAGACGACTCCGGGCATTGGCGGCGAAGCACATGTGAGCAGTTTTGTCATTTGGCCACCCCGTAGACTTCACCAAACATGTCCAAACATAAGCACAGGCCATCACAAATGTAGAAGAATGGAATGACAGACACTCTCCATTCTTGTCCAGTACAAATTTCTTGAGCTTCTCTACATGCTCTGACTTGAGAGAAAACGTAGAGAAAATCACTTCGCTGACAGTTGTGGATGAGTTTCCCATCACTATTAAGGCACCATCTTCGGTGAAGGCTCGGAGAAAGAGAGAATGCAACTTCGAGTCATGGAGTGCTGTTCTGTCATAGAAGGGAGGAGCTAAAATAATGGGTGTAGTTGCCGCAGAGCTGCAAGTGGCTGCCCAGGACTTGATGAAGTTGATGGAGCTAGTACCATCACAAACTACATGGTTTATGCTGATAGCTAAACAGAGGCCATGGTTGGGAAATACAGTCACTTGTAACGCCATCAGGGGATGAGAGTAATCACCAGAGAGTGACACCAAGCCCGGAATCAAAGGCTGCAGATGCTTGAACTCTCTATCTTGGTCGCCAGAGAGTGTGCCAAAGTCAGCCTCAGATTCAGCTAAGATGAATGGAACAGTGCCTATGTCTTCAGAAAAATGGTACTCAAACTTGTGCTCTGAATTGGGGTTGCTCCGAACACGGCTGGCGAGAAGGAACAAGTGCTGGAGGGTGAGGGAGAGGGAGGCCTTCAAAGTTGGAAGAAAGTGATCGATGAAATGAGAGGTTGAGTGGGAGAACTTGTAGAAGAAAAGCCTCTCGACAGCGCCGGCTCGCAGCCATAGCAGATCGAAGAAGCTCAAAGGGATGGATGTCTCAGGTACTGAACCCTTTGGAGGAGAGATTGAAGCTTGGTTGAGCACCTTGACTGCATGGTGTGATGAGGATGATGCCATGGCCACTAAGTCGAAGACATCAGATATGGGAAACTAGCTCATATTATAGATCAGATGGCAAACAGTCTAATCTCAATTATAAACACCACAATATATTTTTTTAAAACAAATGAAAAGGAAAACATCAGGCATGATGACACTCGCAAGTTTATGATAACAAGAAAACACAGCTATTCATTTAAATAATTGTTTGTTTTCCAGGATGATATCATGCGATTTGACTGAAACTGTTAACCAAGCATGGGCAAATCATTTATGAATAAAAAACATATATACTGCCAAGAGTTCCATGATTGCATCAGGTACTAATCAACCATATGGGGAGGTGTGATACGATGGACATACTGATCTTAGTTGGGCTGCCAGCTCTGTTGCAAATTCTCGGCCATTGAATTATTTATGTCAAACAGATTTCAGCAGGTTGCAGTTCTGCAGCTTTTGTGTGATCTGAGAATGGATCAGCTTGGACAGTGAAAACAAATCACAAGACTCGGGCTTTGTTCTTCAACTTGTCAATGAGCTCATCGACCGATGAGACGATTACCCCAGCTTTCCTTTTAGGGGGTTCGGTCACTTGAACAACTTCCAAATCAGACTTGATGTCCACATTAAGTTCTTCAAGAGTCACTTTCTTAATGACCTTTGATTTTGCTTTCATTATGTTCGGAAGTGTCGCGTATCTTGGCTGATTCAAACGTAGATCCGTGCTGCAACATTAGAAATAAGCTTAGTTCAGTAGATAAACAGAAGACCACACATAAGTTTACCAGATATAATTAGCAATCAATTTGTGAGAAAATTAGAGGTTCAATTAAATGTGAACTCTCATTTAGCCCTGATGGCCATTCTTTGAAAAAGTCTGCTTTTATGAAATCAAAGATTCTGCTGCACACCAGTACTTCACCAAGCAAGAATGAAAAGGCCGGTTCTTCTAGACAAAGATAGAACCTTGTTGACAATACTTGGAATCTAGATTGACTATTAACACTCATCTTTTAGTTCTGTGCAAAAATAAAAACCAAGAAGGGCATTGGTTAGCCAGGATCACTGGCATGCTCAGAGATAATAGAGATTAGTGAATGGAAGAATGACAGGGGAGAGGCGTGACAACAAAAGTATGTTACCCAAATAGAGATTGAACCACAGGACATTGCACTTAAGGTGTACATACAGGCCATAGCTGCTCTTAGAATACCCAGGGTCACAACAAGATTTTGAAATAGGATAAATAATTTAAATCTATAAGATAACAAATCTATATATCATCA
Organism: Dioscorea dumetorum; assembly: GCA_902712375.1. Lineage (NCBI taxonomy): Eukaryota > Viridiplantae > Streptophyta > Magnoliopsida > Dioscoreales > Dioscoreaceae > Dioscorea > Dioscorea dumetorum. The sequence goes on from CACTHL010000157.1 coordinate 78,485, forward strand.
CAGAACTACTGGTAAGTCCAAGTGGAGTCTTGACTTTAACATCCACCTTACTTTCAATATTTGAATTTTCTAGTATCTCTGGTTCTCTAGATTAGAACTCCAATTATAAACAACGGTGAAAAGACAAAAAAAAACAGAGCTGAAGTGCAGGACTTTACGTGATTACTGCAGGTAAATCTAAAGAGAGGGTCTCAAGTCCGCCATCCACCTCTTTTTCAACTGTTGCTACTTGCTTCTCCTTGTCCAATAGAACCTACTATGCATAGCAGATAAAAACCATTACAAGCCATAATAAGGGTTTTCATCAAATAGCAAAGAGAACTCATGTTACAAATATTCATGTAAAGTTACAAGATATGTGATGCTAGCGACAAATCATAAATTTGTGCAAAGAATCCCACACTTAATTTGTAGTTATAGAAGCTATTGTGGCACTGACGTGATGGTGCCACAGATTTTGGTTTACGCATCAACCCACAAAATCCAGGCTTGAGATCATAAACCCCAAAAAAGAAATTTACTAGCAGAAAATAACAGACCTTTGATGCAAAAGTTCCTTGGGGCCATTTAAGCAATCCTGCAACCATCTGCCCAGTTTGATTGCAATCATCATCTATTGCCTGGAATAACAGCTATTTTAGCGAGTGGCAACATAGGAAATGAGGAAACATATCTTACAGCAAACTAACTATTCAGGAAAGCAACAAAATTAATCTGTCTCAATGATGGAATCACGTACAAATCAAGGTATAAGAGAGCGAAAAAAAAAGATCGCTTTAAACTACAATGTTTTTAAAAGCCAAAAGTTTCTGGAATTGAAATCTACGACTTTTTTCCGTCATCAAATATTTTCCTGCTTGAATTCCCCAAGCAAATTTACATATATCAGCAAATGATATTAAATCATTGATAGAAACATCGACAAGTTCCAAACTTGGATCATACTAAAGAAAACCGACTAGTTTTTTCACAAAACATCAACAATCTGAACTTGAATTAAAGACTAAAGCATACTCAGAATCCAGAAAAGCTACGAGTTTTTGTGCATTATAAAAAAATCACATACAAATGAAAGGAAAAAGAAAGTGATTTTTTAAACCATATTGCTCCAGCAGGTTTAGAGAATCCAAATCTGTAGTTCTTTATCCAAAAAAAATCTTGTCCTGGTCTCTCTTCTTACACTAATTGATAAGCAGCATAGAGTTGATAGCACAAACGTAGAAGAGTCAAATACTCAATTAAGGATCAGATTTCAGAAAAACACCAAAATCAAAACCAGAATTATATATAAAGAAAAAAGGTACCTGCTTGCCGAGGATCATAAGTCCAGGGCGTTCAATCTCAGCAAGTGCTTTGAGAATCTTGGCAACAGACAGTGGGAGAACCGGGCCGAGCGAACCGGAGTCAACATGAATAGCACGGTCAGCACCCATGGCGAGGGCCGTGCGGAGAGTATCAGCACATTGGGCGGGTCCAACGGAGACGGCAACGACTTCGGACGCAGCACCGGCTTCACGGATCCGCAGAGCCTCCTCAACCGCAATCTCACAGAACGGATTCATCGACATCTTGACATTGCTCGTCTCCACTCCACTCTGCGATCAAAACAACCAAAAACGAAAAAATCAGATCATCCATGGCCGGACATTGACTAACCATCGGAGAAATACCTTGTCAGATTTCACTCGGATCTTCACGGCATAATCGATGACGCGCTTCACTGCCACCATGATCTTCATCTTCTCCTCCAGAGCTCAAAGGAGGAGTTTTCGGAGTTAAATAGACTTTCATCTATAGAACACGGTGGCTATCCCAACGGCTTCAAGCATCGCCGTTCATCTCACACTTGATGGAGATCAACGGCTCTTATCAACAGTTTCACGAGGGTTTTAAGTTAAGAGTCACTAGTTCAACAAGACCCTTTCCAGATTGCACCGCCACCGCCACCGCCACCGCTATAGCCGACGATGAGACGAGCTTCGTCTTTGGTATCCAATCTCGTTGCCAAATCCAAAACTTTTTCCCGGAACTCCCCAAAACTTTCCCTAATCCTCGGTCGTTCCCGAGATGCCCCTGCCAGTATCTCCAAACCTTTTCCCATAACACCTCTCCTTCTTCTCCGGCGCCGGTTCCTGCTCCTTCCCGGCAGTGCAAACTCAGAGAACTCTCCGAGCTCGAGGAAAAGTTTGAAGCGGCCACCAGCACCGATGAGATCCTCGCGGCCTTTGAGGCGTTGGAGCCCTTGCTCTCTCCCGATGATCACAAACTCGGCCTCTCTTGCCTCAAGGTCGGTCAGCACCTTGAATCCATCTCCTTCGACGATCATCAGAAAACCCTTGAATTCGCTCGCCGCGCGCTCAGCATACTCGATCGTGACTCCAAGCCATCCATCTCGGTCGCCATGGCGCTCCACTTGGTCGGGGCCGTTCACTACACGCTAAAGCGATTTAACGACAGCCTCGGGTTCTTGAACCGCGCCAATCGAATCCTCACCGCCATCGAAAAGGAGGGATCTTGCGACTTCGATGTCCGGCCAGTGGTCCACGCCGTGCAACTCCAGCTCGCCAACACCAAAACAGCTATGGGACGCCGCGAGGAAGCTCTGGTCAATCTCCGTAGATGCTTGGATCTTAAAGTTGAGATCTTGGAGCCGGACAGCCGGGAACTAGGTGCCGCCCATAGGGATTTAGCTGAAGCTTATGCCTCAGTTCTGAATTTCAAGGAGGCATTGCCTCTCTGTTTGAAAGCGTTGGAGATCCATGAGAAGCAATTGGGACCGAATTCCGTTGATGTGGCTCATGACCGGCGGCTTCTCGGAGTGATATACACCGGTTTGGAAAAGCATGAGAAGGCATTGGATCAGAATGAGAAATCTCAGAAGGTGTTGAAGAGTTGGGGAATGGGGCCAGATCTTTTGAATGCTGAGATTGATCAAGCTAACATCCAGATTGCACTGGGGAAGTTGGACGAGGCGATAAAAACTCTGAAAGGTGTTGTGGAGCAGACTGATAAGGACAGCGAGGCCCGGGCGTTGGTCTTTGTTTCAATGGCAAAGGCATTGTGTAGCCAAGAGAAATTTGCAGATTCTAAAAGATGTTTAGAGATTTCCTGTGAAATCCTCAAGAACAAGGAGTTTGTTTCTCCTGAAATGGTGGCTGAAACTTTTGTTGAGATATCATCATTGTATGAGTCGATGAATGAGTTCAATACTGCAATTTCATTGCTTAAGAGAGCTCTGTCAATGCTTGAGAGGCTTCCGCAACAGCAGCACTTGGAAGGGAATGTCTCGGCGAAGATTGGATGGTTGCTACTCTTGACTGGGAAAGTCGAACTCGCTGTTCCTTATCTTGAAAGTGCGGCGGAGAGATTGAAGGAGACCTTCGGTCCAAAACATTTCGGTGTAGGATATATCTATAACAATTTGGGAGCTGCATATTTGGAAATGAAGCGGCTGCAATCAGCTGCACAGATGTTCGCATTGGCGAAGGACATCATGGATGTTTCCCTGGGACCTCACCATGCTGATTCAATTGAAGCATGCCAGAGCCTTGCCAATGCATACAGCGCAATGGGAAGGTGAGCTAGCTTCTCATCATATTGCTTCCTTTATTGTTCTATCATAATTGAGCATGCAAAAATGATTCTGCTTTGTGGCTAGGTAGTAGATTATATAAAACATGTTTCAGCATGGCATAAGGTATGAATCTAGTCAGAATGAATGTTATTGACTATAGAGCTTCAGAGCATGTTTTAACCATGAATGATGCAAAACTTGCATGCTTCAATACCAATATGTGTTTTACCGTGGTTGCATGTTACTGTTAAAAATCTGATATATCTGAGAAGTGTTGGAGTATTTAATCTAACATTCTTTGTTGTATACATTGCACAAATATCTGTGTTTCTTTTATGGCTTATTCTTGGCACAAATTAGTAACATTTGTTTGCTTCAAGCACAGTTATATTCTTGCTTTGGAGTTCCAGCAACGAGTGGTTGATGCATGGGAAAGTTATGGTCCAAATGCTACCAATGAACTTAGAGAGGCCAAGCGACTTCTTGATGAGCTAAAGAAGAAAGCCAGTGGATCAATCTCTGAGGCCATTATTCACAAGGCTTTGCCACATGGGAGTGACTCTCTCCATACCAAATCCAACTAGCATTAAAATTCTGGTTAGTTATTGTTCATGATACCTACTTTTATTCAAACAATGCTTATGATGTATAAATCTTGAAATTGTAATTTGATTGCTCTGCAGATAAATAGGAACCACAATGTGCTATGAATGCCCATATTTCTGAATTTTATGCTAAGCTGCTGAATGGAATAAACAAGGCATCATATCAAAACACAAACATGTCCTATTTTTATCAATCTGGAGTTGTTGAGGAGAGACAGTAACTGACAGGAATTAGGATTGTTCTAGGAAATCTAACTATGGACTTGTCCCAAGATTTTGTTTTTGTTCGTTGTAAATGTGATAATTTTGCAACTACCAACTATTTCAAAGATTTACAACAATGAAAAACTCTTTCAATTGCTGCTGAAACCATGAACAGGAAAATTACTAACCACCAGAAAACAGAATCCAGTCCCAACGGGAAGATGGATCACCCTGATCATCGCACTCGCTCCATTACTGCAGGTGTGGATTATGTTGTAGAATCCTCTGAACTAACAAATAGAGTTGTTTATTGTTTGAAGAATCCATGGAGAAAGATCGCCTCACCGTCTGAACATTAAACTGGTCATCCTTGTTCCTCAGATCAATGCATTCATCTCCCATGCTACCAACTTTGTGCAACACTGGAGGAGGATTGATTTGTGCCTCCACTCTCAGGTCATCTTCTCCAACTTGAATCACTTGACTTTCATTATCTTGGCTTATGAAATCCATGGAACATGAGAACATATCTCTGCTACTGATGCCTCCTCTGCAAACAGGGCAATTGGAATTGGATTGAAGCCAAGTGTCAATGCAGTCAATGTGGAAGACATGGAAGCAGTGTGGCAGAATTTTGAGCCTCTCATCCTCTTGGTACTCATTCAGGCACACTGAACATTCATGGAAAGAAGGCCTCTCAGCTCTGAACTGAATTATGGGAATTGCCTGAATTGCTTGCTCTGTTAGGCCCTGGTTCATGCATGGTGACTCTCGCCACCTGCCGATCATGTCTCGTCGGCGCCGGCAACATTTGACAACATAGAGATAGTAACTCACCAGAAGGATTGCAGTTGTGATTATTCCTAGCAGTGAAACTCCAAGTATGGGGAAGCTTGTTTCTGATGAAGAATGGGACTTGTTTGTTTCCATTGGAGAAGTAGAAAGAAAGAGTGAAGGATTCAAAAGGAGTGTGCATTGATTTGTGCTTAAACTTTGTATTTGTATTTATTTATTTATTTTGTATGTTTGCAACTATTCATTTGATGAGACAATGAATAGCTCATGGGCTGTTTGCCTAAAAGGGGTTTGATTGTTGGGGAAAAATCAGGGTGGAAAATCAAAGCTTTGCCTGTTTTTGGCTCTGTGCTTTGTGATATGAATGTGTTTAATTTTGATATTTGTTTATGCTCATTTCCCTTCTTTATTTTTTTTTTTTTTGTAAAAAAAATACAGGGAATTTGTTTTTCCCTAAAAGTATGTATAATGTCAAAGGATTCTTGTTCCAATGTATGAAGTTTGAATTTTAGCATAATTTTGACGTGTTGAGTTTTTTTTAAAAAACATTGTTCTGGTTTTTCTTTTCTCTATACACAGTCTTAGATTTTAAAATAAATTTTGAAATAATATTTTCCTTAAAAAAATTGAAATAATGTTTATGCCAATTTATTCATGAAATTAAAAGTTGGTGTAATTTACTTCTTTGATATGGTTGTGTTCATAGCTTTTATAAAAACTAGGTCAAACCAAGAACTGTCTGCTTATAAAAAACATATCACATGTTCATGTCTTGATATATGGACATAAGAACAAAATCACCTATTTAATTTGGAAATATTTTAGTTCATTACTTTCTATATAGAATTCGATTTGAAAGTTGATGAAATTCTCTTTATATATCATAACTTTTGTTAGGAATATCTGAATTATTTATAGATGACATTTAAATTGATCATATTTTATGATCAATGTGTTTATACCAGTTGATTATACTTTTGAGTTCATATATATCTAATGATTTATTATATTGAAATACATATAATATATTGGAAGCGTGGCAAGAATGTTGAGGGCTCTACCAAAGCCTACATGTTGAGCTTTTGTATCTTTGTGATGGAAAGAAAGGGAAAAAAATGGAATGACATGACACCAAAAGTTAGCTTTACAACTTTGCTCTTGGCCTATTAAATCATGAAGGTTGATGAATAAGGGACAAAAGAAGGTTTACGTCCCATTAATCACTCACTATTAGCATGAATCTTTTTAAATTTTTCTCATATTAATGAGTTTGCAACTTTGGTGCTCATTTTTAGCATTCAACCCTTTTTTTTTTTTTTTTTTTTAACAAAAAGATGACAAACACCCCTATGAAAAATATGGGTGCGGAGTAAGTTTAACGAGTATTTATGTTTTTATTTTGTGTGAGATTTAATGTTTGATTTTATGTCATCCCCAATCAAACATTTTACATAAAAATTCAGTACCAACAGGTCAAAAACCGTTAGTAATAATAGTTAAAATACACCTACTTAATAAAAAAATATATAATAATATAATTAAAAATGGTGAAAATAACGAAAAAAAACCAGTTTGATAAAATATATAGATACTATGGTATCCAGAGAATAATCGGCAAATATTACTATCCATTCAGGGTGTCATGAGCCAAAATTTTCAATGAAACTTAGCAGGTGCGCCAGGTCAAATATTATATATATATATATATATATATATATATATATATATATAAATAGAATCTATTATACATGAACATCATATATGTATATAAATATATATTGGAAATTGGAAATTGAATCTATTACTATCTATATATATTTACACAAGGAATCATATATAATAGAGTTGTGTAACATGGAGATGCCATTCAATTCACAGGAAGAGTGGCAAATAATTGAGGGTCTATAACTTCACTGCATCCATGGCTCAAAAAGGAACTCTATATACTCTATAAGATGGCATGCATTGGAAGAAGGCAAAGCTTTTCAGAACTCCCATTCCTTTGCTTGTGATCAAACATGGAATTCAAAAGCCCTTTGACACAACCATTCAATGAAAACCAGACACACATTCACACATAAATATGTGAAAGTTGGTTTGGTTCAATCATGGGACCCACTCACAACACTCAAAGCTTATCTTTGTGCATTCCTTTCCTTTCCTTTCCTTTCATCCTCTTCTTGTTCTTGATGATGATCAAGATGGTGATGATATGTGTGTTCCATCTGTTTTTACTTTTGGTTTCATGTGTTTGAACACTAGGAATAATTCCCTTTGGTCTCATGTTCATGTGTTTGAACACCAGCAATAAAGTAAATTTAGTTCAGTGAATGAAAGGAAGTGGAGAGATCCATGCTGGCTTTTCTTGTCTCTTTTGTTTGATGCTTTGTTTTGATGATACCAAAGCAGTTGGAGTAGGTATGTTTCATAAATTACTGTGTGCTCTGTGCATGTTGTTTTTGATTAAATTTCACCTCCCCCCGTCTTCTTTGACCACCAAAATAAATAAATAAATAATAAAATTTAAAAACACTTTTTTTTTTAAAATTTTTTTCCAAAAGAGTCGTCATCGTGAAATTAGACAAGTTACAGTGTTTTAATAATATTCTAAAAATTTTATATAAATAAATTATCCTACAAAATAATAAAACACATCAAGAATCTATAATTTTTCTATAATCCACTATTAGAGGAGTGAAAAATTCGGTTTTTCTCAGTCAAAGTCTATATTAAAATTAATTTAATAAACAGTAAATAAGCAATCCACTATGATACTAAGACCAATGAACAATATATATATATATATATATATATATAGTATTATTACAGTAACACAGGCAGTGCTAAGTGTCATACCAATAGTACTACATGATAACAAATTAATAAAGAACATGGAAAGCGTCATAGTCATAGGTGCAAGTGGTGAATGGATGGACGTCCTTACATGATAACAAAAAGTGGAAAAATTAATATCATAAACTTTGAGGAGATGGCGTTGATGGTGAACCCTTAAGACTACAGTCCCTCTGAGGGTTTCAGGTTTCAGGTTTCAGGTTTCAAATCTCGTCAGTGAATCGTCAATGGGGTGGGAGGCACTTTTGCACACGAGTTGGACCGTAGATAATTGATACTGCTTGGCGATTATATCCAAATCTCCTAATTTGATTTTCTTCAAGGCTGTCTTTGATATACAGATAGCTAGATAGATATATAGTCAAAAAGCCAAACATGTGATAAAATGCATTCAAATTTAAGGGAGGGAGGTGTTAACTGAGTGTGGGTTATATGATCCTCACCAACCAGCCATTCATGTCAAAGCTGCCATTTTTGACCATGAATTGAAGATTAATTAAATGCATTGATATCCAGAAGAAGATAACAACACCACCACCACCACCACTTCCGAGAGAGAGAGAGAGAGAGAGAGAGAGAGAGAGAGAGAGAATGGAGGAACTCCTGTCAAATGTACACCATGAAAGCTTGCCAGAAAGCTACATACTCCCAGTGGATAAACGGCCAGGTTTGATCATCAAGAAAACCATCCCTGTGATAGACCTTGCAGCTCATAACCATGAACACACTGCCATGCAAATCCTTCAAGCTTGCAAGGAATTTGGCTTCTTTCAGGTCCTCTCCAAATTATCTAGTACTTTTTATCTCTAATTACAAATGAAAGCACTATTATTGATCATCTATATATATATATATATCTTAAGGTGGTGAACCATGGAATTGAAGAAGAAGTGATAAGAGACATGCTGAGGATAAGCAAGGAGTTCTTCCAGTTGCCAATTGAAGAGAAGGCTGTGTACTTTTCAGAAGATGTGACTAAGCTTCCGAGACTTCACACAAGCACCACCCGTGTGAACACAATGGAGAAGAAAGTCTGGAGAGATTGTTTCAAGTTTGTCTGCCACCCCGTTGATCCTCATTCCATGGATCAATGGCCAAACATACCACCCGGTTTCAGGTCCTTAATTCTTTTCCAATTTTTTTTTTCTGTTTATTTATTTGCAACAGAATTGAATAGATTAAGAACTTCGATCTCTTGTTTAATTTACAGAGAGATTGCTCCAAAGTATTCAAAGTTTGCAAGAGAACTGGGACTGAAGATGTTGGAGTTTATTTCTCAAGGACTGAAACTCAATGATAACTTCTTCAATGGGGAACTCAGTGATGGTACTTCCATTATAAACATCAACTTTTACCCACAATGTCCAGACCCCAGTCTGGCACTTGGATTACTCAGTCACTGTGATCCAAATCTCATCACTGTTCTTCTCCAAGATGATCATGTCAATGGCCTCCAAGTCCTTCACCATGGTGATTGGATTTCTGTTGATCCAACTCCCAATGCTTTTGTCATTAATGTTGGCCATCAATTGGAGGTACATTAACTGCAATCTTTTCTTTAATGGTATAAATTTTTACTTTGGTTTAATTTACTGTTTTCTTTTTTTTTTTTTTACATTTTTACAGTTTATCACTAATGGGATACTGAAGAGTGTGGAACATAGAGCAGTGACAAGCTCAAACATGTCTAGGATTTCAATTGCAACATTCATTTATCCGAGCTCTGACTGTGTGATTGGACCTGCTAAACAATTGATTGATGAGAAGCATGGTCCAGTTTTCAGAGAATTCAAGCTGGAGGAGTTTATGAGCGTTTATAATGGTCACCTTGGTGATACTGCAAACATTATGGATGCTTTCAAAATCAAGGCTTGAAGTTCTATATATATAATTTATTTGGTTTCTGAGAGAATGAGACAGCATTGAAGTTTAATTAGTACTTGTTTTCTGAGAATAAGACAGGATTGACCTTTTTATATATGTACTTATATTAATTTTGTCATTTACAAGGAAACTCTTGAGAAGTTTCACATAATTTGAAGATGTATCACTTGATGTTGCAGCTTGTTAATTAATCATAAATAAAAATAAACTCAAATGATGGATGTTTGATCAAATATTGTGTGCATTTTGAAGAATCTTTTTGTTATTTTTAGTTTATTTAATTTATAAAAAAAACATATTAAAGACAATTTTGGCACGTTTGTTATTTGGATTTGCAGAGAAAATTAGCAGTGAGTCAACCTTTTCAAAATCAATATTTATTCATATACACATGTGGTATTTTGATCTCTCACATCAGCTGTGGAAGAATCTCATTATAATTATTGTTTTTTTTTTTTTTTTTTTTTTCAAAAGATGAATAAGTTAAATATTTCATGAGTTACTCAAATATACCACCCTACAATAGACAAGTAACCAAAGGGCTTGTAGCAGGCGGTATCTCGGGTCCCTTCGTGGGAAGAGACGCGAGTTCAATCCCCCCGAACCGCGCTCCCCGTTCCAAGAGGGTGAGGACTTGTCAGGCAATCCCTCGCCCACGCGTACGCCCGAGAGTTGGCGCTTGTCGCCCTATCTCAAAAAAAAAAAAAACAATAGACGAGTAATTAGCATTTCAATTTTTTCTAATTTAAAGGTTGAGAATGTAGATTATATACACACACACACAATTTATTTCAATATTTACCTCTGGCTCTAACAAATAAGTGTAATGACTATAGTTCTATTCTTTTTTTTAATAATAATTGCTTAATGAGGTATTTTTGACTTTATGTTCCACTATTTTTTTATTTATTATCGAAATATTTAATATGAATAGCAACAAAACATAAAAACAGATAAGGAATAGCAACTAAACATAAGAAAGAAATTCTAAGCAAAAATAAAATCTAAAGATGAGATAAAATCATACGATTCAATTGAAAAAGGCAAAACAAAAAATAAAATATCAGTCCACAAAAATCACTCCCAAAAAACATAACGAAAAAACTCAATATATATATATATATATAATTTTAGTATTAGAACACAAAAAATGAGAGAAGAGAGGATTCAAAATCTAGAATGTTCCCATTTTATTACTAACCAAATTTTTTAAAAATAAAAAATAAAAAATAAAAAGTTGATGGGAATGCCAGCGTCAATGAACACGTGGACCTTTGCATGAGACCAAAACCTTGTTGTTCAAGGTAATTAAAAATAAAATAAAATAAAAAGAAAAATTCCAATAAAGCCATCTCCATGAGTTGACACTTTGACTAATCTAGAGAAAGAAATAAGAAATCAAATCCAATTCTATTTTCACCGGGTCCCACTTCTCCTCTAATTCCACCTGTCCCTCTCACCCACTTCCCAAATACGCCCCTGCAAAACCACATAATCAATAACTCCATAGTTAATATTATAAAAACAATTTATGAGGACTTTTACGCAAATCAAAGAAAGCCAACGGTATATATAAACTCAAAACTTTCGCCAACTTAGTAACTCCATTGACAAAATGGAGGAGATCTCTCCGAGACGAAGCAAGAACGAGAGAGACGATTCCGAGGTCCGGTACCGTGGAGTTCGCCGCCGTCCATGGGGCACGTTCGCCGCCGAGATCCGTGACTCCAACCGGCACGGCGTCAGAGTTTGGCTCGGCACCTTTAACACCGCTGAAGAAGCAGCCCGGGCTTATGACCGCGCCGCCTACGCCATGAGAGGCAGCTCTGCTGTTCTTAACTTCCCCAGTGAACATCATTCTCTAATTACCTCTTCTTCTACTAATCCTTCATCATCATCATCATCATCATCATCATCTTCTTCTTCTTCTTCTTCTTCTTCTTCTTTGAGGAGTGGGCAAGTGATAGAGTTGGAGTATTTGGATGATAAGTTGTTGGAGGAGATGCTTGCTTCTGAGGAGAAGGGAAACAATTCTTCTTCTTTGCACTAAGTGAAGATTTGATGTAACTTCAGTCATGCATGTTTCATGACTGTTGGTATAATGTTGATCAGATATTATTAAAATCAGAATTAATTTGCGTTTTTAAAAGAATGGATGGATGAATTGTTTATTTAATTTTTTTGGTGTGTGTTCTTCTTCTTTTACTTTGCATGATGTGAAGATTTGTTTTGGGCTTCAATTGTGTTTGGTTATATGTTTGGTTGTTCGTAAAATGTTGATTGTTGGTTATTACAAGATTAATGGTAGAGATCAACATTCAATTATTTACGTTGTTGTTGTTGTTGTTGTTCTTTATTTTATAAAATCCAGATTAATTAATTTAATTCAATCATATATCAATTTTAAATATTGTTTATTAATTGGTTTATAGAGATTAGAGTCTGTAATTTATTCATTTTTTGACAAATAGGTGACAAGCACTCTCTATTTATGAGAAGTGAGGAATATTAACATATGTGGAGCAAACTAATTAACAAACATTTGTGTTCTTACTTTTTGTGGGTTTTTATGCTTCGATCTCATGTTTTCTTGAATACAAATATAATTTTTCTTTGAATTAGAAATGAAATGTGCTTCATGATTTTTTTTTTTTTATAAAAAGGCTATGGATTTCTATTTTTTAACTTTAGCTTGTGATGGAAATAAAATACTAAGTTTTTTATTAATTCTAGGGATTGATATTTGTAATTTTCACATTTGCTAATTTAATTACAAATGTTTGTTTGCAGCAATAACTTTTTCTAAATACACTAACAGCAGAATCATATCATTTGATGACATGACTACAATTTGTGCAATTATCTATCTTGAGTAGAGCAAAATATATTATGAATTATTTAAAAACTGCAAATGTTGAGTATGAATGTTTGCCTTGATGTTTCCTTCACTATATCCCTTGCAAAAATCCAAGTGGGGCGAGCTTGGGAAAAAAATTTTAATTTAAATCCAGGCCCTTGCCACTGTTTTGGCTTATTTTTCTCTCCCTTGCATATACATATCTCTGTAATTGTAAACTTTAGAAAAAAGGTATATGATTAATACAATATTAGTGCGATTGTGGATACAGGTCATATTTACCGAATCACTTAAAAATATTGTGCGGATGTTTTGATTTCTTGTTTTGCTTTACCTAATTTTCTTTTTTTCATTGCTTATATTCAAATATTTTGTTTGATCTTTAACATGAAATAAATACTAATTTAGATGGCCATGGAAACATTAAACCATGCTACAGAGACAACAACAAGAAATTAAATTTAGTTTAGTAGTATGAATACACTAATTTTAAACTCCTTTCAAGAATATCAAATTTCATCCTTGACCAAAATTAACCTGACATCAAAACTTGATGTCTGTAAAGGCAGAGGCATTTTTATTGTAAAATCGTTCTACATATTCCTTAACGATGGTGGACTAAGACGTTCTTTGGTGGGCTAGGATGCTTAATATGGAAGGGACCTAGCTTGTCTAAGAAAATCAAGATTTTCACATGACGTACTTAAGATGACAAGATCTTGACCCTAGTAAATCTTGCAAAACGAGGATGTAATAGATTATAGTTTATGACTACCTGCGTTGTCCATGACTACTTGTGCACTCTACCATGTTGGAGAGAATAATGTTGACTATCTCTTTTGTAATTGCCCATTTGCCTCCAAGCTCTCGATTCACTTTTAGCACATTTTTTATCTTCCCTAATATCATATATATTTCAATAAAAGAATGTTAGCCTTAATAGAGAAGTGACCTTGATAAGCACTTTTGAGATGTTAGGGAGCTCTTGATACATCGTTTATGTATACCTAGCAAGTGCACGAGTCATATAAGTAATAAAATGTACTCGAGGGGCAAATATATAATTGAGTCCTCAAGGACCAGCTCTCATCATACTAACTTACCTTCAATTATTTAGCTGATGAAAAGGATAGTAGATGCGTACTAAGGCTAAGGACTAAAAACCAGAAAGAATGATAGGATGCGAATATGAAGTAAAATCAATGAGATAGAATGGTGCCCCTGAACATCAATCCCCTTGAGTTTCGTTTACAATTGAATCCATATATCGTATTTGTGTTGAGAATTTTGCGACCGTGGAGTCTCCTAATATAGTATAGCCCCTTTGGTCCAAGTGACTAGCTCTAATCTCATATGATATAATTAAATATTCTATGATTGCATTATCACTCCTTAAGACCCACTATTAGTTTTTACCCTAATCCAGAAAGTTTGACACCATACATTCTATCTCTAGGTGAACACTCGGGCCCTATCATCTATGTTGGACATAGTATAATTGATTTCACAATGCTAATCATATAAATCAAATATATAATTGGTCAACCAAGCAAACAATCACAACCGTGAAAAATGCATAGACAATTTACACAATAAAGGATGCGTCAATGCATAAATGAGATAAATCAATTACAAAACATCATCAAGATTCATAGTCCGAGACGCACCACTAGGAGTTTAGCCTCTCATAATACAAAGAACACTAATGCTATCTATAATAAAAGGAAAGATTGCTATCATAATAAAAATTTTCTTAAAAAAAAAATAGAGATGAAGTCCCCCCCCCCCGAATTGCGATCTGAATCGCCACAATTGTAGTGTAAGCTTGGCTTGATTAAATAGTTCAATAGTTCATTCCTCTAATTGGAACCCTAGCCATCCTCTTTATAAATAGCCAAAAAATACCCCTCAAACCTAACTTCAGGTTTTATTTAGCAAGTAATGGGCTAGTGCATGGCCTTGCTTCATGGTGTGCTTAACGCGTACTTTTTCCTACCGACACTTAGATTCGGTTCCGAAGAACAAACTAGAATCTAGAGATTTGCACGAGTAATAGAACCATGTAGAGGGTTGTGCTTTTCAAATTCTTCTACTCGGCCTCCCGCACGCTATTAACACGGCCATGTTAAGGGCCATGCTCTTCTTTGGAATGTTCTTTAATGCTCATTTTGCTCGGAAATACATTCATTTTCTCTTTTTTTCAAGGCCAGCTATCCTACACATTTAATACAAATTACCCAATGTAGCACTACAAATTACACCTCATCACATCTTAATCAAGGCTATCATTTGGAACATCTCACTAGAGAGGAACAATATTTTTAATTTTTGCGTCCTCTCAGCTTATTCAATTAAAATCAAAATCGATCACATGATTCTCTTTTAGATATATGCAATTTTGAATGCGATAAGGAGTAACATGATGAAAATTTCAGCTACAATATTTAAATGAAGCCTTAACTTTATTCACCCTCCCTCCGATACCTCTGTCTCAAAGAGATTGATATCTTCCATTTAGGGTGTTTTTGGTTGAATGACCTAGCTTTAGACACCATCCCTTATAAGCCTTCTTGTGCTATCTTCCTCAACATCTGGTGGGTTAGTTGGCAACCTTTGTATAGTAGTTTTTCTCATGATAAAAATAGATAAACCATTAGTTCATTAATAAAAAAATGATAACAATAGAAGAGAGAGCGAGTACAAAAGTAGAGGAAAGACAGACATCAAAACATTAAGCCAAAACAAAGAGATACATCCACCAAAAATACGGAAACTAATTAAGAACCCAAGATAACCCGCAACAAGGGAGAACGGTGGCACTCTGGAGACAAACCAAGAGAATTATTCATCCAAGAGGCACAATTGAACAAAAATGAGGGGTGCTAAGTGATTTACATATTGTATACTTCTTTTTTTATTTATACCTTTTTATTATAATTTTAATGAATCAGTGGTTTGCCCATTATTATAAAAAATAATGAATAAAATAATAATAACAATAATAATTCAAACAATAAACTCTAAAGAAATAGCAACAATCCCTATCTTAATTATAAGTACTATCTTCAAAGAAATCTCTTCGAGAAGATTGGAAATTAATGTAGGCAAATTGGACGGCCATTTGAACATGATCATAATTTTCTAGGGATGCACATCCATCCAATTTAATAGTATAACTATATATATATATACACAAATGGCAAGGATCTAATATAGAGTACTAACCGATGTATGATTCTCACCCTTCTTAATTCATCCATGCATGAAAAATGCATAGGGAACATGAGACCATAAATCATGGTTTGATATATTGTGTGAATATATATATATAGACTTATAAAAGGAGTATTCTTCTTGACAAGCTTGGAATATGAGTCCAATTTGGATGGCCACATGTTCAGAACAAGACTTCAGAACTATATATAACTGCAATATATGTGGCCATCACCTAATAATTACATGCAAACCAGACCAAACCAGACCAATTATATATTGCAGTACCAGACCAAACCAGACCAGACCAGACCAAACCAATTACCAAACCAAGAACAAGACTTCAGAACTATATATTGCAGTTATATCACTAAAATAATGGAAACAAGGAACCCTAAAAGAGATCACACCTTCACCTAATAATTATTGTTTTCAAAGAAATATATATATATATACATAATTCAGAAGCAGCCTGGAATGTAAGAACAATGAACCAACACATGGGGGTTTTGACCAACTTGATGATTGTTCATCAAGAATCACTGAAGATAAGGTCATAAGTTTGACTTCTTAAGTGTTGTTTAATTGACCTGCCTTTCCAGACCTTTGATCAATATTATTGCTCATGGATGGTGGCGTTTTTGTTTTTGGAACATAAAAGGAGAACCACATATTTTTCTTGTTTTCAACTCTTACAATGTATTTCACTTGATTTACATCAATAAAATCCATGAACTTGATTAAATCATACATGCATGCATGTTAACATACATTATGAACACTTCATATATATATATATATATATATATAGAAACATTCATATCAAACCGAAACAAACCAAACCATCTTTAATAAAGATTAGTTTTGTTTGCATAAATAGCTAGTAATATTATATTGTAAAGAATAAGTCTAGCTTCCATGAATAGCTTATGCTAAACTTTCATTTTAACGGAGAAGTGATATATAATCATCTCAATCTAATCCAAACATTTACATGCGCCAAGGACTCATTGATAATATTTTAATCATACGATCGAACATGAAATAACTACACTTGTAGTACATGGATTTGCTTTGCATGATGGGACCCTTTAAAGTTATAACACAAAAGAGTAAAGATTCAAAGAACCTACATATGCTAACAGTATCAAAACCTAACATTATTCTTCTGGAAACGAAGGACCACATAATTTGAGACCATGAACCAAATTTTATATTGGCCCTATTTGATCTCATGCATGTATTAATTGTTTGACCATAATAATTAAGAACTTTGATCTATGTTCTTATGATTCATCTGTGTATTGGATAGGGACGTAGACAAGGACAGAAAGACGTTTCTGTTTTCATCCTTTTCAGCCAAGTTCATTGCACCAGTAGTTACTACAGTAGATCAACTTGCTGACACTATTTCAATTGGCCATGTGTTAATTCTTTCACTTGATGATCAGCTTCTATGTTTGTTATCTTTTTTATGTTTGAAATTAGATCATTTGAGTCTATTTCACACACACACACACACACACATATTCATTCTTTCATTAGGAATGTCTTTTGTTGCATATTATATATTTATATCCACCTAAAAAAAATTTCAATACAATGACACTGGATCAGGTATGTAATTAAAGATATGTGCTTGTGAGAGAGCTCTTCTGTGGAGTCTGGTTCTATCAACAAAAAATATATATACTCAACCACCAGGCATCCCCAATACAAATATACTTAATATATTAAAAAGATATAAGCTTTTTATTTTCCTCCAAAATATATACAACATTTAAACATCATGGTAATTAAATAGATAAGTGGATTTATTTTTAGAGAAATATATGGCAAGACCATTTCAATGTACATGCATCATATATTTAATTTATACTTTCAAAAATTCAATGAATAAAAATATATTGTTTACTCTATTAAAAACTATGTTGTGAGTATATCTCAATACATGTTCCACCATCTTTGGTCTTGACTTGCAAATAAAATTATACAGATAACAAGCCAACTAACAATAGTTACAATGAGAACTTAAAATATTCACAATTATGAATTGAAAAGGACTAATAACATAACTCTTAAATGTATGGCCACAAATAAACAAATCAAATTATAACATTTAAAAAAAATCAAAGATATTTATCAAATCAAAAAACATACAAGCATGCCACCCACTTGCATAAATTATAAGCATAATTCATTAATCAATATATTTTAACAATCAAACTTTTATAAAAAAAAAACAAATCACTCATATTTCCCGAAATAGGTATACATATATACATGCTAATCAACATGCCATAATACTGAAAATTCATGGCAATGATACTTACCAAAAAAAAAAATATCATGAGTTTCTGTCATGATATTGATATTCTAGCCAAACATAATGAAATCATTCATTGATTTTATAGCAAAACAAATGATGTGCATATACATGTATTATCACTTTAAATAAACTAAATAAGTTGAAACTAAAACCAGGAATGCAGGAGTTTGAATAAAATAAATATACTCCATAAGAAAAGGAGTGGGGCTTGGATAACAAAACAACAAGAGTGACGTCAGCTAATCTGGACGTATCCCGCCGCCCTGCGTCACTTCAGCACGTGAGCTATTAACATCTCCGGGCCCACCGAGCCGGGCCCCACACAAAAGGAAGCACCCTTCTCAGGACCCGAAGTCCCATCCATGTAACCCTTCATCCATGGAACTCATCCTTCATCCACACACACACACACACACACTCTCTCTGTCTCTCTCTATATATATACCATTTAGTTTTCCTTTCTCCGCATCCACTTCAGGGAAAACACAACGGGAAAACCAAACGAGAAACTGCCGGAACTCCACTTCCAACTTTTCAGCAAAACAGGAAGGATCTCATGGGGAGTGTTGGAAGAGAAGGAGATTCAGGAACTGTGGGGAAAGAGAAGAGTTACAGAGGAGTGAGGAGAAGGCCATGGGGGAAGTTTGCAGCAGAGATAAGGGATTCAACGAGAAGTGGAGTGCGTGTCTGGCTTGGGACTTTTGACAGTGCTGAAGCTGCTGCACTTGCTTATGATCAAGCGGCTTTCTCCATGAGAGGAGCCATGGCTGTGCTTAATTTCCCAGTGGAGAGAGTTGTGGAGTCTCTGAGAGGTGTGAGGTATGGAGATGATGGGTGTTCTCCAGTTGTGGCTCTTAAGAGAAGGCACTGCATGAGAAGGAAGTCGATTAGGAGGAAAAGGGAAGTAAGGAAAGTGAGGGAAGTCAGGGAAGTGAGGGAAGTGAGGTTTGAGAATGTTGTTGTTTTTGAAGACTTGGGTGCTGAGTATTTGGAAGAGCTTCTCAGTGCTTCAATGGCTTCTTCAACTACTAGCTTGTGAATTATATATATATATATATATCATTGTTGAAGAGTCATGATCATGCATGGGAGTTTTTCATTGAATTGTAAAGATGGTGTGGTGTTTAATGAATTTCAAATTTTGATCATGGTCTTTATAAATTGAAAGCTTTATTATGATATATATATATATATATATATATATATATATATATATATGATACAAATATGCATGGGCATTCATTCATGATCCTGAAATTTCTTGAAATTTCTTTCTTTAATTCTTTCCATTAGAGTGATTTTGAGTTCTTCGTTGATATATATATATATATATGAAGATCATGAACTTATCCGAATTAATGAATGAATGAGGAATGGGTTGAGCGTATCCTTTTTTTTTTTTTTTCTTTTTTTTCCTTCTTATTAGAATAATTAATGGTGAGCGGATGGCACTAAACAAATTTAAATCATCGTCGTTGAGTAAAGATATGTGTTTGATATATTTAGAAAATTCGCATACATCATATGTGCTAAAAATAATGATTTTTACTTTTATTATGTTTGGTTTTATTAAGATGAAATAATCTAATTGAATAAAAGGAATGGGAAGCAACGGTTGGGGGAAGTAATTAGATGGAGTTTTGAGATTGTTATTTTAACTTTTTAATTATTAAAGTGGAGATGGATGTTCATAGGCAGATGATGTTTATTGAATTTTGATTTAAAGTCAAAACCATAATTTATGGTCAAAACAATGTTTGTTGATAGTGTATTCATTATTATATATTGCGGTCAAAGCAAACAAGCTACAAAGAATAATAATAATAATAATAATAATAATAATAATAATAATAATAATCTAAGAAGGAAAAATATGAATTTTTGATTAACAAACAGACCATCATTTATCATTGCCTTTAATATAAACCAATCGCGCTTATTTTGCTTAATAAAAATAAAAAAAAAAACACTTATATAATTGAAATTGACTTGAAATTTGAGCATATATTGAAGGTATTAAAAGTAAATATAAAAAAAATTACAAGATTAGGGGAGTACTTAAAATCAAACCATACGTAACGAACAATTGTCAACAAGATGAATAGTCCCATAAATTTGAATGGTCTCATGATGAACCTAACACGTTCGTACACATATATTACAATTGCATTTAATGTAACATATATAAATTTGACTTTTTAATTTTTTTATTTTCCAAACAAAAATTTAGTTAAGATACATGATGTTTTTAAATAAACATTCATTTTCACTTCACCGGAGACAGTGATTGAAACTAAATCAAATTATAAAAATTATTGAATTTACATCCAATAATTAAATACAGTAATAAATAATATCAAATTGTACTGAATAATATAAAATAATAAAAATATATATAATATTTTATATAATATTTATATAAATAATAATCACAATCAACATTTATTATCAATAATAATGTACGTGTTTATTTAAATAATTTAAATTCACACACATATATATATATATAAATTTTATTATTATATCTTACTTGTACAAAAAAAAAAAAATTTCAACTTTTGATTTTCCACATGGAATGTTAAGGTAACAACACTCGATAATTTTTTATCTGAAAAAATAACAAATAAAAAATAAATCATAATATATTAAAAATAAAGATGGAATAAATGGATATACGAAACAACAAAGCTAAAAGAGGTAACAATGAAAATAATCTCTAGATGTGTCAACGGCCTGGGTCAATTGGTATTTGGGCCCCCCGTGAGGACGCTTCGCAAGTGGCGAGAATTCGAATCCTCGGGGTGAGGGTGCATGTCTGAGAATTGTGAGCACGGTGGGTGGTACCATCGCCCATGTGTGCGCGGCCCCACAGGGCGCAGTCGAGGCATACGCACTTCCCTGTTTTAATTTAGCGGGCCCATTAGGAATTTTTTTTTTCTTTACAAAAAAAAAAAAAAAAAAAAAATCTCTATATGCGGAGGTAACACAACTGATCAAGAAGAGATAAAAGTACATAAAACTCCAAATATAATTCAATCAAATTAGATAACATTACTCAAAGCAGTTGGCAATTTAATGCTTATATAATTTTGGCATCGAAATTCAAATCCATCACTGGTCCGCATCATAAGAAGAATGGTCCAATTCTTGGGATTTCAGAAACATGTCAAGTGGGCTAGTTAAGTTAAATCATTTCCCAAGTCATAATATTTTAAGAAGGTAAAAATATTATGTAAATATGGGATTTCAGTGTATGATGAGCAAACACTCCATTCTTGGTGCCCATCCCAATATCTCAACAAAGTGGGAAGCTTTTCAGCAAAAAATTATATTATTTTATATTCATACGGGTAAAAAATCAATTTATCCTATATATATATATATTTTTTTTTAAAGGATAACAACAGATAAGGATCAGAACATCAAGTCTGCCTTGAGATGGGAAAAAGCGGATCTCGATATGCATCCAACGGCTGATAAAGTTGGGAGAAAACAACAAGACGACTAAAGAAAAGAATCTATAAATCGGCGGTTGTAGTGAAGCCAAATCATGACTGACATAATCCAACGGTGGATATCATCGTATCAGATAGAGAGAATCCAAACGTCAGATGAAGCGATCTCAGCCGTCCAATCCACGTATGAAGGTCAGCACCCAATTCTCCCTTCTTTCTGAACGAAGTCTTCGAATTTTCTTCGAATTTTCTTCTTTCATCTTCTTCTCTAGAGAGAGAGAGAGAATCTCCTTTTTCTCTCTCTAAAACCAGAGAGATAGAGAGGGGGAGAGAGAAGGGAATGTTTGAAAAGCCCTTCTTCTCATCTCCGCTTGGTTGAAGACCCAGAGAAAGGCTGAAAGAAGAGAAGGAGGCCTTTTTTGTGGGGTTGAAGAGTTAGGGTTTGGAGTTTCGGATAGGGGGGATGGATCCAGGGTTGTTGGATGATATTATAAGGAGGTTGTTGGAAGTTCGGGGAAGTAGGCCGGGAAAGCAGGTGCAGCTCTCGGAGGCTGAGATCCGCCAGCTCTGTATCGTTTCCAGAGATATCTTTGCGAAGCAACCTAATCTCCTTGAACTTGAGGCTCCAATCAAGATTTGCGGTGCTTAATCTTACTTTCCCTCTCGCTTTTTCTGTTTTTTTTTTTTGGTTGATTTTCGAGGTTTTGGTGTTTTGGGGATCTTAGGTTAAAGTTTAGGTGCTGGTTGTTTTGGTTGATTTTGTTGTTTGGATTCATCTGATTAGCTTAAATGTTGGATTTTTAAAAATTTTAAGATTTTGTTTTTGGTTGATTATGGAGTCGTGCTATGGGATGCTCAGAATGGTTTTTTTTTTTTTTTTATAGAAGATGTGGATGAATTGTTTAGGGCGAAAAGGTTAGGGTTGTGATTTAACAAATAGGCACAATGGTGCTAATAATATCTCTTAAATATTTTTTTTTTAAAAGTTTTTTTTTCCTTGATTTTCCTTGGCACTTGAAGTTATATGATAGAACTGATTGTGATGAAATTCTATGGATAAGGTTTGTAGTATAAAGTATAAACAATATTTCTTTTTCTACAGCCTTATTCCAAAGCATATGTCTTCTATTTAAAATCTATTTGTGCTTACTTGGAGCCAGTGTAAACACTCTCATTATTGTTTTTATTGGCTTTGGATTCAATACTACTTTGTACCTCATTCCTCTTGCCTGATATCGAGATAATTCAGTTTTTACAAATTGAGCTAAAGACATTATTCTTTAAGAAGTTTTTTCCTTCCAAAATTTAGTGTTCACATGTGATTTTAATTAATTGTAAGTTGATTCAGAGAAAGTGATATTCTATCTTTCATTTGTTTAATTTTTCACGTATTGTTATAATTTTCATACCTATTGACTAAGGATAAGAGGCAGGTGTTTCGAATGAGCTTTTAACTGCATTTCTAGCATTCTTCAACTTGCAAGAAATTTGTTATCATTACTAGAGGAAACACTAAATGACTTAGCTGGTGGCTTTGATACTAGCTTCCTCTTAGTTCATGAATAACATGGTGACTCAGAGATATTTTGCAATTAGTAATATGTCACTGAATAAGTAATAACTAAGATACCCAAGTTTTCTGTGAAAGTTATCATCAGCGTTGCGCAAATTCTGTGAAGGTATCCACAATAGTGTCAGATGCCCTATTCATGGTAATAGTTGACCCCAAGCCATAGCCAGTTTGTTGATTAAAACTTTAAATTTTGATAGAGATTCAACTAATGCGAATTTTTTGAAGTTCTTGAGTCTGGCTTGCTCAAACTCCCCTAATTAATAAATGAGCAATGCTTGAGCTTAGATGTTAGTTTTAATATATTGATACTTTAAATTATATAGAATACTAAGTTTACATCTGGAGTTAATTGTATATTTGAAAGAGATTTGTTAGTTATATCATACATTTGTTTATTGTTTCATTTTAAACTACATGAAAGCTATTCTTTTGGTTATTGCAGCTTCTTTCACTTGAATTTGTGAGGGTTAAAACACCATCGCTTCATTGTTATTAAAGGCGTGCCTCAGGCACAAGGCGCCTTAGACTCTAGCCTAGAGGCCTTGGAGCCTCATAGGCAGGCGACATTAAAGAGTCTCCCTAAGGTGCTCGCCTTGCAAATATGAGCTATTAAATGATCATCTAATTAAATCTCGAACTTTAAAAATAAAAATGCTTTGTAGGCTATTGGAGAGTGATGATTTGACTTGCTTAGGCTAGTTTAGTCGGGGAGCCAGTCTATTAAACTAGGTTAACTAAAGGGAAATGTGTAATATCCACAGCCACTCCAAGTGTTAGGCCTATTAAAATGCCAAAAAGGCCTTTTGATAAAGGCAAAAAGGCGCTCACTGATTCTCTTGTACATGGAGCTGAGGGGTTTGAATTTGAGGCGGAAGAAGAAGAATATGAAGATGAGGAGGATGAATGCGAGAATGAGCGGGAGGATAGTGATGAAGAAATTGATGAAACTATTGAACTAGATAGCAATTAGGATCTTCTAGCATAATAGTATCTCTTAGGAGTAGCAGAGTAGTAGTATGGTGATTTTTATGCTATGTTGATTATATGCAATTTCACTCTATGGATACTTTATCCAAGTTTGAACTTTAAAATTTTCTTTATTTTATGAAATATTAGTATGTATTATGAATTTTTTAATTGTTTTAATCTTTTTTTTCTGCCTATTGCCTAGGCGATTTAATCACCTCCTTTTGCTTTTATTAAGTTTGCTTCACTTCAAACGTATAAACGCCTTTTAATTCAGTCTCCAGACATGCTTGACTTAATTCAAGCCATGCTGAGCAGTTAATGATTAGATTAAATCAGCATGCGCCAAGCCATTGAGCTAGAGCCAAGCTCAAGGAAAGCTTCGGTCACGCAAACTCTGCTCATCGACAGTCTACTTGTCAGTATGTGAATTATCCAACTCTTATTGTGATTTAGACACTGATCATCACATAGTAATCTCCTTTTAGAATTTGATTTCCATCAAACAATGGTCACCTAAATTGTCTGGAAAGCAAATGGCATAATGTAACACATGCTACCATGCAGAGGGCACTGCAAAAGTACAAGGAATTGTTGTTGTATTATTCCGTATCAAATGTTTGACACAAAGATGAGTAAGTTAATTTTTTGGCTGGTTCATCAAGTAATGTGTTGTAAGTGTAGAATATAAAAACTTCATGTTTACTGTTTAATGCATGTTACTTTCTCGTTGTCGAATACCTGTTAAATGTTCTATTGACTACTGAACATATGGATATCACTGGTGTTGTCCACATTCTTCTTTGGAAAAGAAATTTTCAAGATACTAAAATTGCATTATCGTCTGGCATGCAGGTGACATTCATGGCCAATACTCTGACTTGCTAAGGCTGTTTGAATATGGTGGATTTCCTCCTGAAGCCAATTATCTCTTTTTAGGTGATTATGTTGATAGGGGAAGCAAAGCCTCGAAACAATATGCCTTCTGTTGGCCTATAAGATTAAGTATCCAGAGAACTTCTTTCTTCTGAGAGGGAATCATGAATGTGCATCTATAAACCGAATCTATGGATTTTATGATGAATGCAAGCGTAGGTTTAACGTGAGGATCTGGAAAATATTCACAGATTGTTTTAACTGCCTGCCGGTGGCAGCCGTCATAGATGAGAAAATCATCTGCATGCATGGGGGCCTTTCCCCAGACTTGCATAGTTTGGATCAAATCAGGCATTTGGCCCGGCCTACCGATGTTCCTGACACTGGTTTGCTCTGTGATCTTCTCTGGTCTGATCCTAGTAAAGATATTCAGGGATGGGGGATGAATGATAGGGAGTTTCGTTCACCTTTGGACCTGATAAAGTTTCTGAGTTCCTTAAAAAACATGACCTTGACCTTATTTGCCGTGCTCACCAGGTTATGGATTAGCATGTACAAAAAGTTTTTCTTATGCAAACTTTTGCAGTGTGTAAGGAATTTTCTTATGTGAACTTTCAGGTCGTGGAGGACGGATACGAATTCTTTGCTAACAGACAACTGGTGACAATATTTTCAGCACCTAATTACTGTGGCGAATTTGATAATGCTGGTGCTATGATGAGTGTCGATGACACTCTAATGTGCTCGTTTCAGATACTAAAACCTGCAGAAAAGAAACCGAAATTCAGTTTTGGAAGTACAACTACAACTAAAGCAGGAACGCCCCCGCCTGGAGTCAAGGTACGAGGCAATTCTCAAATATCATCGATGATAGCATGGCTTGCCACTTGGGTTTAGATTTTGTTTATTTTTTTTAATCGGCTCCAATTATAAGATGCACCTTGCAATGTGTACGTCATGGAATCAGATCCCATGTATTTTGGTCTTTTAGACCAATTGTTAATATGGCATGAACATTTTCTATCTGCCATATATTATATGGAATCAGATTCTACACCTCTTTGGGCTTATTCTCATTTCTGAAACTAATGTGTTTTCAGTCATTCCTTGGAGCGAAGGCGTAAGAACTACACTATGATCGCGAACTTCACTGCTGCTCCATCGGTGGTAATTCATCCGAAGCGAAGCTTTTAGCTTATCGGTCTGTGACAAATATCTGTAAATTAGCTCATGGATCTAGCTCTGTTGTCCATACAATTATCGGCTTCACCCAAATCTCGGTTGATGCATTTAAATTTCCGCATTCTTTGTCAGACATTATTATGCCAGAGAAAGGTGAGGAAATACTTGAAAACTCGACCTCCGAAAACAATGTAATAAGCTGCTTCTGATTCTTCACCTTGTTGAAGTCTTTTTGCCATCTAGATATTGCTTTATCAAGACATTGGACAGGTGATGAGAGGTTTGAATTAAGATTCAATAAAGTTTATCTTCTCCTTCAAGGGAGAGCAGGGGAAAAATTGACAGGAATTGCAGAATTTTCAAGAGAAGAGTGAGGAATGATAAATATTCTTCATTAAAACTAAAGGGTCATATTTTTAATCAAATTGTGGAAAATGACAAATATTCTTTATTTATTATATTATGCTATTCATGGATGTCTTAGATTAAAGTATTTGTAAATGATTTTTGAATATATTTTTAATTTTTTTCTAAAAATGATAGTATTAACTAATACTCCATAAAATGCTAGAATATAATCTCTCTTTTTAATTAAAAAAAAATATAACATATGATTTTTTCGTTAAAACTTAAAACCAATTATATATTTATATTCTTCTTAATTTTAATTTGACTCTTAAAATCTCAATCAATTATATGTATAAATATACACATATTCTCCCATCCTCAATCACCCCCTGAATTACCTCATTTCAGATCAATCAGCCCACTTCTTCCCATATATATTTTTTACCCAAACCATTAACAACCATTTGCCTCCAACCAAAGAGCTTGAATTCAAACCAAACCACCCACTAATCCACTATGAAAAACCAAAGCGCATCACGTCTGCACTTCCAATGGCCATGAGCTAAAGAGAAAATCCAGGAACCCTAAAACCAACACCACCAACCTTTCATACTAATTACAGAGATGAAAATTTTCATCAAAAGAAGGCAAAGAATAAACAACGGAATATTACTCTTAATCTTTCTAAATAAAGAACCATCAAATAAAATTAGTCGGCAAACCTCACAAAAAAAAAGCAACTTAATTAATTTGACCCAAAAAAAGAATGAACCAAAGAATATCCCCTTTGTGGGATCCTCATATCTCGCCATAAATACTCCACCATTTCCTCCATCTTCTTCTCCATGCTTGCACCCCATTGGTGAACCATTCAAACTCCAGCGTTTGAGGCTTCTTTGCATGTCATATTGATCCTTTGCAATTGTTTGCTAAATCAAAGAACAATTAATGGCAAGGGAGCAGTTGCATGTCTTGAATGCATTGGACGTAGCCAAGACTCAATGGTACCATTTCACGGCCATCCTCATCGCCGGCATGGGCTTCTTCACCGACGCTTACGACCTCTTCTCCATCTCGCTTGTCACAAAGCTCCTCGGCCGCATTTACTACCATGTTGACGGTTCCCCAACACCCGGCACTCTCCCTCCCCACGTCTCAGCCGCCGTCAATGGCGTGGCCTTCATCGGCACTCTCTCCGGCCAGCTCTTTTTTGGCTGGCTTGGAGACAGGTTGGGTAGAAAGAAAGTATATGGATTGACACTCATGGTAATGGTGGTTTGCTCTTTAGCCTCCGGCCTCTCTTTCGGCCACACCTCCAAGTCTGTCATGGCCACACTTTGCTTCTTTCGGTTCTGGCTCGGCTTCGGTATCGGCGGTGATTACCCTCTTTCAGCCACAATCATGTCGGAGTATGCCAACAAAAAAACTCGAGGTGCATTCATCGCCGCTGTTTTTGCCATGCAAGGCTTCGGCATTCTCGCCGGAGGAATGGTGACAATTATGGTATCACTTGCTTTCAAGAACCGTTTCCCGGCTCCTTCTTACTCCGTCGATCCTTCGGCTTCCACCGTGCCTCAAGCCGACTATGTTTGGCGCATAATTCTCATGTTCGGTGCCGTCCCGGCTTTGTTAACCTACTACTGGCGGCTCAACATGCCGGAGACGGCGAGGTACACCGCTCTCGTGGCGAAGAACACTAAACAAGCCGCGGCCGACATGTCGAAAGTTTTGAAGACGGAGATCACAGCTGATCAATTGAGTGAAAACTCAAACCTTAACTCAAAATTCGGTTTGTTCTCTAAAGAGTTTGCCCGCCGACACGGCCTCCACCTCGTCGGGACTGCCATTACTTGGTTCTTCCTCGACATCGCTTACTACTCACAGAACCTCTTTCAAAAGGATATCTTCAGCGCTATCGGATGGATACCGAAGCCGAAGACGATGAGTGCATTAGAGGAAGTGTTCAAGATTGCCAGAGCTCAGAGTTTGATTGCTCTCTGTGGAACAGTGCCTGGATATTGGTTTACAGTTGCACTCATTGATGTATTAGGGCGTTTGAAGATTCAGCTTCTAGGGTTTTTCATGATGACGGTGTTCATGCTCGGGCTCGCTATTCCTTACACTCATTGGACAACACCTGGGAACCACATTGGTTTCATTGTGTTGTATGGGTTCACGTTCTTCTTCGCAAACTTCGGACCCAATAGCACCACCTTTATCACGCCGGCGGAGATATTTCCGGCGAGGCTGAGGTCAACATGTCATGGAATATCGGCGGCCTCGGGGAAGTTGGGTGCGATTATTGGTTCCTTTGGATTCTTGTATTTGGCTCAGAATAAGGATCCGGCTAAGGCTGATCATGGTTACCCTGCCGGAATTGGGGTGAGGAACTCGTTGTTCTTGCTCGCCGGTTGTAATTTAATGGGGCTTTTCTTTACTTTTTTGGTGCCGGAGACGAAGGGGAAGTCATTGGAGGAGATAACACAGGAAGATGAGGATGAGAGCAACGGTCGTGAGATAGCCACAGCTTAATTAGTTTCTTTTCTTTCTTTTTCATTTGTTTGATTTTGTGGGCTCCACTTTGCCTCTTCTTCTTCTTCTTCTTCTTCTTCTTCTTCTTCTGGATGTTAATTGTTGTCATTGTGTTGAAGAACTATAAATTTTAGGTTTCTTTTCATTAAGAAGGAATAATGGTTTCACAAATGCTTTTTCCCATGCAAGAAAAGGGCTTGTGATAATTGAGTTGCATATGCATGTTTGAGTTGTATCGCCCGTGTGGGCACATCCTTTGGTTGGACTCTTTTAAATATTGTGTTTATATTATATTAGTAATAAAAAAAAAAAATTGGGTTTGGACCATTGGGTTTAACATTATTATGTATATTAAAATCTTAAAAATATAAAGATCTGGTTGCCCGAATTTCCTGGGCCGAATAAAACCCGGTCGAACAAAACCCCTAGCTAGCCTGTTTCTTGGGGAGACATCTCGGTGCTGGGGGCAAAATCTTTGGCGAATAACGAAGTGGATCCCGTAAACTCCAGACTGTGTCGCACCGATGCTACTGGGTTCTCAAGTTTTGTCTTCTTACTATCTGGAGCTGCAGCGAACCACAGTACGTAGAAGCGTGTGATAAATCTTTATAATAATCGAAGATAGAGATTTGGCCAAATATTTCATGTAATAGTTTGAACTAGAATATCCCTGATCTCCCGAACCAGAGATTGGAGTGTGAGTCTCCAAGATCCGACACTTCCTTAAAGGAGAAAGGTCAATAAGATATCTGAAATGACATCAAGTTTGAGCTACAAAAATACAATGGAGGAAAAGGTGATCCATCGATTCGCTCGCCACATAACATAGTAAGCATGTGGAGGTCAACATCCTATTGCATTTTCGCTTGGCCAAGTTCTTAAGAGTAAGAATTTTGTCTTTCCAAACCAACCAACCACTTGAAGAGGTTAATCTGCATGGGACGATAGTTCTCTAGAAAGATTGAGTCAACTTATAATGCAAATACCCCTTGTTTAGGAAATTACAGAAGAACTGAACAGTGAACTTGACATTGGAGGTAAGGCTCCATATTTTGACATCAACATTCCAACAATTACGGGCATGAAAACCAATGATGAACTCTTCATTAGCTGCTTCGCAGCCCCATTTTCAACAATTAGCTTTAAACAGCCTCTGAAATTGCAACATCAACCCTGTGTTAATTCCTTCAACAATGATTTGAACTCTTATCATTCCACAAGCTACACAAGGAACCAAGCCAACGTTGCTAATCATTTGAATCAAGTAGCTTTTTTTTTTTTTTAGAGCAAGAACGAAACCCCTAATGGGCCCGCTAGCCCAAGACAGGGGCGTGCGCGTACGAGCGATGCCGGCTGTGGGATCTTAGCGCACACATGGGCGCTGGCACCGCGATTAGTGCTCACAAGTCTCGGGCATACACCTCACCCTTGAGGATTGAACTCGCCACTTGCGAAGCGTCGCTCACGGATAGTCCTTCAGTAATAAACTTTGACAATGCCCACGCTAACTAACATTCAAAATACAATTAAAACACATTTTGAAATTCACCGTAATAGAAACCCCTCCAATTACGATTGTTGTTAGCTTGCTCAACCTGCATGGTTTGCAATGCATGCATGACAAAGTTATGAAAAATAAAAAATGTGAACCGGCCCCTAGCCATATAGAATAGAAACTTGAAGCTTTTACCATGGTGATGATGATGATTTATATGTTGTAACCCTTTAGCTCATCTGGATGTCATGAACCATAATCAACAGGTACGTACGTACGTGCAACTGTTCATCATGCGATAGATTGCGGAAACTTGAAACTCATTTATTTTGCATGGTTTAAAGAAAACAACT
>CACTHL010000158.1:0-131643 GCA_902712375.1 Dioscorea dumetorum
TTCAACTCCCATTGGTCCAACAAAGGAGGCCTAATCTTATCCAAGAGATTGATGCTTCTGGTTCTATAACTTCTTGACCTTCTAATCCATTAAGAATTATTTGGGCTCTTAGCACACTTGATGATGAGTTAATTTAGAAGAATTATATAGAGACTAGTATAGTAGTATTATGACCTTCTAATCTATTATTCTTTTGTGTCGGAAAGAAAAAAGTACAGATTTAAAATACTAATTTTTTAACATCATCCTTGTTTTTGTTGTGTTATTTAAATCTAATTTAAATTAAAAGTATCATTATGATAATTTAAAATTAAATAAATCTAAATAATTATATATAACATTATCATTTGAATAATATTTTAAATTTAATTGATATTTTAGATAATAACTATTTTAAAATTTGAAGTGAAGTTAATTTTTTGATGGTAGATATTATATAGAATAGTGGCATTCGTCCCTTATCTATTGTTTTACTAAAATGGGATAAGATTGAAAAAATCATTAGTTTTTTAAATTGTAAATTTCAGTTTATTCGAATTCTATTTAATTTGCTATTATGGTTGGTGTCACGGTATTAACCGATCATTTTCAGCCGTGCGGCACCTGACATGCACCAAGTAGCAGATTAGCCTTCTTTGTCAGAACAACAGTGAATCAACACCTATTTGCAACACAAGCACAACGCATAAAATAAGCAAGCAAAACAAAAAAATATTCACGGTATGAGAAAACGACATAAGAACTCAGTTTCAAAGAGAAAAACATAAACTCTCTTAGATTGAAAAACACTTGCAATCATGGTCAAAGATTCTCACAAATAGGTAGTGTCCCCTCCCAAAGACATAAAAGACCCGTTACAAAAGCTACCCCAAATCCCCAAGGTTAATTGAGCCCCTTGCTTAATACAGGTCAGGAGAGAATTCCCAGACTTTCACTTAACTTGCAGTGTCATGCGAAGTTATTGTAGCTTTAGCTAGCTACCCTTGGTCACAACACACAGCAGTACTGGGCACGCAGTAATACCGCATACCATCCTCGCACTTGACTCGATTATACTCCCCCCATGTGCCTAGTAATCCTCCGGCAGATCCAGAATCGGTATCTGGGTCTCTTGGTATGATCAATTGTCTTGTCCCGCCTAGACTTGCTAGAGATCCACTCTCTAAAATAATTTAAGTTTATAACACTTGACTCTTGGTATGGGTGTGCCTATTCCATGCATTCATTAGCTACGCACACATCCACGGTCTCAACACATGATTGTGCGGGATATTTCACTCGCTTTTGGTCATGATACAACACATATCCCGCGCTCCCTCGTGAGACTTGAGCTACCTAATTCACGCGGCTATGCGTCCTTATGTCTTAGCCTATGTTAAGTTATTCACCTAATGACCAAGTGTAAAGATACCTACCTTTACCGTTGGAGCTAAGTGATTTTACATCCGCAATTAATTAATTATTTGATTAATACAACACATTGGACGTTATACTCATGTTTTTCATTATACTACATATTTAGATGTTTAGATGTCACATATTATACTCTAACTAAATTTTTATTCAAATATAAATTTTCTTATTTCAATTATTAATTATTATACTACATGTTTTTCATCATTCTCCTATTTAATTTGCTATTATGGATAGAGTTAAGTAGTGTTGCTTCTTAATATAACATACTGAAACTTATATTCATATTTTTCATTATACTACATGTTTAGATGTTTAGATGTCGTATATTATACTATGACTAAATTTTTATTCAAATATAAATTTTTTTATTTCAACTATCAATTATATAATTAATAAAATACATGCAATTAATATAATATTTATAGACATCGATGTCTGTTAACATATAAAAAGAAAAATTAACAATATATTATTGCAAATAACAAAATGGGAACAGGATTAATCTCATATTCAACATGAAATTTTCTCTTGAGAATAAAAGGAGTAAAGTGGCTGAGAAGAGAAGACGAAATCAAGTGGCTTGGTATTGTAAGCAACCGAGTGTAATTTAATGATGGATAAGGATGACAAAAAGAGGGTTGGACAAGATGAAGGAAATCAATAATGGCAGGCAGGTATAGTACTAATTTGTTTGTCTTTATTTTTACAAATTTTTTTTTTTCCCTTTCATTTTGCTAAACTACTGCTAAACTTAAATTGGATATTTCACAGAGAAATAACAGATTATAAGCAATTTTGAACCATAAAACCTACCGACAATCTTTTAATTTATTCATATATGATATTATGCATAAAATGTAGGTAGAATATCCTAATTGGTCCCTTTATTTGTCACAATTTGCCTTTTTAGTCCTTTTACTTTACTTTGGCCCCGATTAGTCCCTCTACTGTCAATTTGAGGCAAATCAAGTCCAACAACTGACCGATGTTAGGTTGTCCGTTTGAGTTTGCTGATGTGGCTTTATAATGGATTGGTAGAATACCCCAATTGGTCCCTTTATGTGTCACAATCTACCCTAATTGGTCCCTTTATTTGTCACAATATGACTTTTTAGTCCCTTTACTTTAATTTGGCCCCGATTAGTCCATCCATTATAAAACCACGTTAGCAAACTCAGACGGACAAACTAACGTCGGTCAGTTGTTGGACATGATTTGCCTCAAATTGACAGTAGAAGGACTAATCGGGGTCAAATTAAAGTAAAAGGACTAAAAGGGCAAATAAAGGGACCAATTAGGGTATTCTACCTAAAATATACGCATACAAATGAGGAGATAATTTCGAACCTCACTTCACATAAAAATATAAATAAAATATTTTGGTAATTTTATTTTTATTTTTTAAAAAAGAAAACAAAAAAATTAAATTAGTGGATTAAAGTCTTATATTTTTATTAACTTGGCATCACTTTGCAAAATATTTAAAATTAAATATTCTTTTTAATTTTAGTTATCATTTATTCACCTTCATTTAAATAAATGAAATTATTTTGGTTGTTTTTAGATATTGAAGAATATCAACAGAGCATGTCGTTGGTCTAGATTTAATTAGATAGTTTGATGATGATTTCAATTTCTTTAAATGATTAATATTAATGAATACTTTTAATTGCACATTTTTGGGTGCCTTGTTTTTCTTTTTTAAAAAACCAACATATCTAAGTCAGCAAACACAAATTTATTGAGCATTTATCTCTTAATTTTACACTTTATTTTTTTTTTTCAGAAAATTATTATCAAAAAATCAAAGCAAACTCCACTTTTGCTTTCCGTCTTCAATAATATCCTTATCCAAAAAAAGGGCTAACCTCCACTAAAATAATAATAATAATAATAATAATAAATTAACAAAAAAATCAAAAATCAACGAAGAACAAACATGCTCCTCTCTTGGATTTCTATATTTTTAGTTTTACTGGTGTCCTTTTTGTGTTTTAATAAAACAATGGTTTATTTATTTTTCTCAAAAAAAAAAATCACCGGTAAAAAAAACTCCAGAAACCCCATTTAAGTAGCCCAAAATTATGACATAATTTATACAATATAATTACTATATAATATAAGTGTTATACTTGTTTGTAAAATGTATAGTTTTCATATTGTAAAATATCTAAAATATTTATGTAATAATTTTTTATTTTATTAACCAAAACTCATTTTGTAAAAATATATTTTTTATTTTATTTTATAAAAATAAAATATACTATAATTTTTATAATAAACACTTCCACATACTACCTAATAAAATTATGGCATATTTTTTTATTTTATAACCAACATTCCAATTAACATAATTTCAATAAAATGAGAGCTCTATTCCTTTCTGTGTAGTTTATTTTTTTCAATAAATTTGTGATTTATCCATTTTTATTTCAAAAAAAAAAACCATAATCCCAATAAGCCATTATTCCAAGAACAACAACAAGAACAACGATAACTTCAATCAATACCAATAAAAATAACAAACATAACAAAACACAATTTATCAACCATTAAAAACCCCAGAAAAAAAAGAAAAAAAAAGAAAACACCAAACTTTTTCAAGCAACAAGACCAGCATCAACAAGGAGGAACTCCTCATCCTTCTCCAACCTCTCCATGGCCTCAACATCCAAAGTAAGCTCGACGTCGATGCTCCGGCCACCGTCCCTCCCCGGATACAAATACATCATCCCATCAAACTTATTATTCGACCCACTCCTCACTCTCTCCGGCCTCCCAAACCCAAAATCAATATCATAAACCTTGAACCTCGGCGAGCTTCCCACCGCTACCGTGTTTATTCCGGCGTCCGAGAAGTAAAACATCTTCGGCTTCTCTTCGTACTCAGCCAATCTCGCCGTGATCGCACAGTTATCATGAGAGTTCACCACCTTGTGAATCAACTCAGCCCCGAACTCCGGTGGGTTGGAAAGAAGCAGGCCGGAAGCCGTGACGGTGAAGATCGCTTGAATGACATTGCCGAAGTAATTCTCAGGCATCGGAGGATCCAGGCGCTTCCGGCAATCGGTGAACACCGCAAAGACAGTGATATCTTCGGTTTTGAGCCCGCGAGCACGGCAAACGGCTCGCCAGATATGAGCTCCGAGGGACTGGAACACCGAAATAGAATTCGAAGCGACGTTCGCATTGGCCGCCGCTTTCAACTTCTCAATGGCCGACGAGGAGAAGGAGAAGATCTTCGCCGTCAGAGGCTTCCGCGGCGTGTTCGGGTCGGCTTTTTCGTGCTCCGCCGCCGTCGGGAGAGTTATCTTCGTTTTGACCGATCTTGCTTTCAAACGATCATGGAACGGCGAATGAATCGGAGACATTGACGACGTACGGCATTGCTCCGACCACGCTGTCATGAATTGCCACGTCGCGTTGCCGTCGACCACCGCGTGGTTGAATGCCGTGCCGACTGCAATCCCATCTTTCAATTTTGTGAACTGCGTGCGCGTATAAAATGCATTTCACTTATATCAGAGAATATCCATAGAATCTTTATATTTTTTACCATTCACATCGGATTCTTTAAATTTATATATTTGTACATTTTTATAACAATTTCTGTATTTGAAAATGGTATGAGAGTTGGGAGAAATGAATAACAGTCACCTGGATTGCAAGAAGAGGGAGATGTTGGCCTTCAAGATTCATGACACCAGTGTAAGGGACCAGGTCCTGCAAAAGAGAAGAAGCAGCAGCAGCAGCAGCACCTTCAGAAAGGTCCTGAACAAGGACGGTGTCAGCCATGGCTTCCACAACCTCAGCACCAATGATTGAGTCTCCATGGCAGGCCACAACAAGGACACCATCTTCATCAATGGTGAGCCTTCCAGCTAAGGGATAGAAGGTGTCCAGAACCACAGCAAGGCTGTCCTTTAGTTTGGTGACAATGCCCTCAAAGTCCCCCTCTGAGCACTTGTAAAGCAAGAGCTTTTGGTTGTAGTAGAAGGTGATGTAGGGTAAGTCAAAGGTGGTGAGGGGGATGGAAGGTTTGTTTAAGGGAGTGGTGGGAAGGACGTTGGCCTTGTTTAGGACTTTCACTTGGGCTTCTTTGGAGCTTGTTATGATGCCATTCTCAATAGCCATGGTGGGCTGAAGGTGAAGATGGCAGTGAGAGGAGGTGAAGGAGGACTTATAAACTGGGGTTCTTGGGAGGGGAAGTCATTAAAGGGCAGCAGGTTGGGTAGGTGAGGTTGCACTAAAAGAGCATTGAGCGTTGAGCATTATTTTTATTTTTATTTTTATTTTTATTTTTTGCTCTTTTTCCTTTAGGAAAAAATGTTTTCTTTTTTAGTTTCTTTTGAGTTTTGATTGGTAAGAAGTATGAACGGATGTTATAATGGAGAACCTTTTTGCCAACGAGAATAGACGGTGGTATTTAAAACTTAGACGCGAGCTATAACTGTGGGGAAAAGAGAGGATAAAGTGTACCTTCGGTTGAGGCTAGAGAAGGGTGACTAGGGCACGTGCCACTATTCTATTGGTTTTGGTTGAAGAGATGCACGGTTTCTTTTACTACTTAGGAGTGCAACCACTTTTCGTCAATGTGTTTGGTATGAGAATTAAGGAAGAGCTTGTTGATTTCGGCTTTCACCGTTTTCTGTATTTATTTTTTTAAAAAAATACTGATTTTTTTATTATTAATATTTATTTTGGTGTAAATAATTTTATTTTTGAAAAATTTTTAAAAACAGATTTTTCCTACTTGAGTGTAAAAAAAAAAAATTAAAACCCATTTCACTCTGAAATAGAGGATAATGTTTTGTTCTTTAAATAAATTCACTTCCCTCCCCTTGAGAAAACAAAAAAACATCAGAAATGAAATAATTCAATGCACTCCCCTTCAAATAAGCACCTTTTAAATTGCACTTGTGGTGACTTGATTTCTCAGTGTAAATGCTTTGTTTTTTAAATAAATAAATATAAAATAACAGTAGTGTCATGTGTGGTGTGTGTGTGTGTATGTATATAAATTTGCTAATAACTTTTATTAATCTATGACTGAGATATATATAAGTGAATTATTTTAATTATTTTTACTAAAAAAGAATTATCAATTAGGATTATATCCACGGTTTAACTAGGCCTTCCACTTTATGTTTTAAAGGATTTCCACTTATTATTGTGAAACATACTTTTTTTTTTTAAATTTAATAAATTAACAATTCATTCATTTGTGGCGGTCCATGATACACAACTCTTTATTTCTGCAACAATAAAGGAATGGTTTAATAAATGGATTATTTTTCACAATTTTGTAGCCCATGCCACAACATGTGAAGTTACAAACTACTTTATTTTTGTTACATCTTGCATGTAGATCTAAGCATTTACAACCTCTCATATGAACAAGCGCACAGAGTCACATGAAAGCCAACAATATTAACTCATTCATAATTCATCTTTCCAAACAGAAGTTAGCAGTTGTTTGGTGGTAGTTACCTGGAAATGAAAGAAATCTACAAAGATGATTTGCCAATCCCCATAATCAAGACATAGCATTAATTTCAAATTAAGTACTAAGATCAAACATACGCTTAGGAATTAATATGGAGTATTTAAAAAAATGATCCAATCTATGCCATTTGAATATAAATATAAAGAATTCAAGCCTAGATAGATGACATTTTATGAGCAGATATTAACTGTATTTATAATGCTGCTTGTTTATTTTCTTAACTCAGAGCTACAATAGATCAATTTATGGCAGTGACAGGTTTAAATCTGACAGAGGTAACAGAAACTTTAGTACTTTGCAAGAATATTTGTAACATATGTGGCAGAAGAAATGTGAATATTTTTCCACTTAAACTCATTGTCTTTTTTCAGAAGGAAAAAACAGAAACTTTCACTCATAGTCAAATGGTGTTAACATTGCCACCTGCATTGTCATTTATGCATAGTACATCTCACATTCAGTGGACATGACAAGAGACAACCAACTCATTCAATGGCATCTCATCTCATAAAAAAGCAAGTAAAAAGATCACTTTCGTTAATTGTTGCAAAAAGAAATACTTACTTGCATCTTTAAGGAAAAAGTAATATAAAACAAACTGGGAAATGGCATGACAAGAATTTAACGCAACAGTTTGATGAAGTACTTATGCAAGCTTTTTGTAATTCATGTACACAGTTGCTTTTTTTTTTTCTTGGTTATCAATGAATAATATTTCCTACAGAATACCAACTATATGATCCGTGAGCATCAAGATTGGTTCATGGTCTCAATGTTGAGACTGGTTGATTCAACAAAGATTGTGTTTGATCAGGGACAAGCAGACATGATTTGTTATGTTTAATTCTCACATCAGAACAGTATTAAGCATCTAAAGCTAACAACATCAAACAATTTTGTTTACCTGATTCAGATATGAATGATCAGACAGCAGCAAACGCTAACAACAGTAAATAATTCATACAAATATGAATGATCAAACCACTACAGCTAACAAACATTAAACGATTTTGTGCTGAAATAGAAAGTACATTTTTATCTTTAGTTCAATTTGTTTATATGATTCCATCTGTAAATAATCCAAATTACTTCAAAAATGAATGATCGAATGAACATACAAATTATGTATCCAAAAAAATTCTAATATATCTAGTCTCGTGATTATTCCCTTGTCCGGTAGGTGGTGGACAAATCACCTGCAACTTTAAGTTATGTGAATTAAAATTCAAACCTGTGCCTTCAACAAAAATATGAACACTCTAGATGGAGGGATTTGGTGCTAACAATCTAACAGTAGAGCTAATATAAGAGGCAACCATATCCTTCTATTCTTAGTCAACTCCCCCCCTCTCATCTAAAACTTAACCTAAACAATGCCTAAAAAACTACACAAGTAGAAGTCATTGTGTGCCACTACAATCTAGAAAAAGCTAACTCCTCATTCTGACTATAGAACTAATATAAGAGGCAACAATATTCTTCTATTCTTAGTCAATCCCCAGTTCAATATAATCATCCAAACCTCAATCTAAACAATGCCTAAAAAACTACACAAGTAGAAGTCATTGTGTGCCACTAGAATCTAGAGATAACTTACTCCTCATTTCAACTGTAGAACTAATATAAGAGGCAACAATATTCTTCTATTCTTAGTCAATCCCCAGTTCAATATAATCATCCAAACCTCAATCTAAACAATGCCTAAAAAACTACACAAGTAGAAGTCCTTGTGTGCCACTAGAATCTAGAGATAACTTACTCCTCATTTTGACTGTAGAACTAATATAAGAGGCAACCATATCCTTCTATTCTTACTCAATCCCCAGTTCAATATAATCACCCAAACCTCAACCTAAACAATGCCCAAAAAACAACACAAGTAGAAGTCATAGCGTGCCACTAGAATCTAGAGAAAGCATACTCCTCATTTCCATCTACTTATGATTTATAACTAGAATTTTCCTGCCCAATTATAGTTGAGTGTTAAATAATAAATTCTGATGAATAAAACTAATAAAATATATTTGCCCACAAAAAATTAATCATGTTTACTTTTTTTCCAATTCTTCATCCCCACCCAATTTTCCCCCCTCAATTCACAACAAAAATCATCAAATTTAGCTAAAGCCCATCCCAAACAAACGCAGACCAAGTTTCAATCCCACAGCTTGTAATAAAAAACCCCAGCCCAACAATTCAACAAACTCCACAACGAAACTATTGAAATTTCAAATATTTCAAAAGCATTATAACATTCATATAGATAACTTATTATGCAGTATTAAATTGGTTGTTTTGTTGTTTTTGGGTTAATCAGTAATCATCATCACCGTAACAAAGATCATCCTCAACCTTCTCCGCAGCATCATCCGCTATCTTGTCCTCTACGTAATCCACACCCTCCGCCAGCGCTAACCCTCCAAGAACCCCAGCTGCCGCTCCAATCGCTAGCCCGGTCCCCATCCCCATCTTCGACTTCTTCTTCTCAACTGGCGCATTTCCATATCCTGCCTGATCATATGCACCCATCGGCTGGGGCGGGGGCGGCGGCGCTGCCCCATATCTTGCCTGATCATATGCACCCATCGGCTGGGGCGGGGGCGGCGGCGCTGCCCCATACCTTGCCTGATCATACGCACCCATCGGCGGCGGAGGCGCCGCCCCATAAGGGTATCCGGACGGAGGTGCAGC
Organism: Dioscorea dumetorum; assembly: GCA_902712375.1. Taxonomy (NCBI): domain Eukaryota; kingdom Viridiplantae; phylum Streptophyta; class Magnoliopsida; order Dioscoreales; family Dioscoreaceae; genus Dioscorea; species Dioscorea dumetorum. The sequence continues at coordinate 9,614 of CACTHL010000158.1, forward strand.
ATAAGGGTATCCAGACGGAGGGGGAGCAGAGTAAGGTTGGCGGTACCCGTATGGATCATGGTAATCACGAGACACGCCGGTGCTGTACGGCGGCGGGTAGGGATCGTAGTACCGGGCGGGCTCCTTGACGGTGACCTTGACCTCGATTCTCCCATGCGGTCTTCCCGACGGGCGCTTAAGCTTGAGGGATCGGGATACCCTCCCACCAATACCGCCCTCATCGACGACCTCGCGCAGCGGGAGCCGAGCAGACCCGATGAGCGGCTTCACATCCTCGGCAGCACCGGCGTGGACGACATCTACCGAGAGGACAGCATCTTCGATGGATCGATCACCGAGGGGGATGATCAGCTTCTCGTCCCACACGGGATCGGTGTCGCCATCGAAGTCGGCCTTGGTGGAGCTCTTGGCGGCCGGATCGACCCACACCACGACGTAGGGTTTGAGATCGCCGTATCGCCAGTTGACGTTCTTGAGGTCTCGGGCGGAGCTCACCGTGACCTCGACCTCATAACGGGACGGCATTGCTGAAACTCTCGAAAAGGGGATAAGGGAAAAAATACGGGGAATGGAGTTTATATAGGTCTCTTGGTTTTATTCATGACCTTAATTTCCAACATTTTTACGGAAAAGCCATCCACGGCCCACGGGTCCTGGATGATGCACAGCCGTCGATCTTGGTTTGAGAATCTTGAGTAACCTGTTTTGCGGCTGTGATTCAAGGTTGCAGGTATTATTCCAGAGGTTGCTTCCTAGGACCAAGACGGGAAGGTTCTGGACGGGATGGGAGAAGGATATAGCCATTGATTTATTAAGATTATATTCTTAATCAGTCCCCGCCGGAAATGGACTCTTTTATCTATAAATAAATACATATATTTCATGATTAGCTAAACTAATTTTTTTAAAAATCCAATGCACCAATTGTCTAAAAGAGGCAGGTTGCATCTGGGAAGGGTATGCACACTATTATTATCAAAGAACAAACGATTGCCGCAACGATGGCAATTTGGTGAATTTCAAGAGGCAATTGGGTAGTTTGTCGAAGAATGACTTAGCCAAGAAGGATAGTTTTAACCGGCAATAGCCGGTGCCAAGCTAAAGAGCGAATATCTCGCGCGTCATTCGGACGCGATGCCAAAGTAAACGGGTTTCAAAACGTGAAATTAAAGCCTGGAATGGAAAACAAGAATAAGAAGTGTTTTCTTATTCGTTTGCTCGTACTAAAGAAATAATGCAAATAGTTTAATGATAAATCATGGTCTTTTTTTATTGTTTTTCCATTAATTGACTGTGGTCAGGCTTTGTAGAAAACTATTACAAGAAATGACCAAATTCTTAGACTATAAAACAGGAAAAGATTCTAAAAATGAGCAAATTTCAGTTTCATTATTACTACTACTCCAGAATAAACTAACATAACCTTTTAACTTATATTACCTAATTCCTGGAATTAAAGCCAAAAATATAAAAGAGCTGTTATTCCCTTTTCATGTCCAACCGAAATTTTCCACATCAGAGATGAAGACATGTCTGGTAAAAGCATTCATATTCATATGTTAACATTAGTAACATAAATAGGGGCAGTGTACTTACTTCAAACTAAAGGATTTAGGGGTTGTTTGGTTATCTGTAAATGATTTTACATGTAAATAAAATTACAGTGTAAATGAAAATACTGTATTTTAACTTATATCACAGCTGTTTGGTTTGTTGTAATTTGATATGTTGCATTTGCTTTTTCTTTGTTTGGTTTGATGTAAGTTGAGGAGTATGATTACCATATAAATAAAATGGTAAGATTACCCCTATCATATATTATTAACACTAGTTATTTAATATTATTTATAAAATCTTTTAATTATATACTATGCTTAAATTTTATTTCTAAAAACTATTAATTATATTAACTCTCATTATTCATGATTAATATTAATTTTAAAAATTAATTACTTTAGTGGTGGTTTATTAAATTAAAAAAAATATAATGTAATTCAATTATATGCTATAAAAATATTTTTTCTATATAAAGTAAATAAAAATTGGTATTTTAAAATACAATATTAAATTAAATAAATCATAAATAATTATATTTTAATCATGTTAATACTACTAATTATGTTAATATTAGTTATAATTATTTAATATTTTTCATAATATTTTATTTATTTATTTATTTAAAGTATTTTAATGATAAAATCTTTTTAAAAATTTTAAATATTACTCAAAAATATTTTTATAATTAATTTTAAAAATAATTTAATTTATTAAATATTTTTATAATTATATTTAAGATAAAATGGTGGTGACTGTATACCACTTACTTTACTGTATTTCAACTTACAATAAAATTTGATGTAAGTTGAAATGCTGTAAAAGTGGGTGAGATGTAAGTCCACTTACATGTAAGTGGAGCTTTTACATCATACCAAACAATCACTTACATGTAAAACCACTCACACCACAACCACTTACAGCTACTTACAGCTAACTAAACAACCCCTTAGTTTGCTGGCCTTTGTCTTAACAGCATCCGGTATCCACCAAAAATGCAGGCATGGCCTCTTGCAAAAGATTCAAGAGTGACTTCATCTATTGGTTTGAATTGCTCTGCGTAAAGATTTTTAATTTATTGGGTAAAGACTGCCTCAGCAGGGGCGGTTGGATCTATGAAATTTGCCTGGAAAGATACGTTCAGTTCAGCTATATTCTATTGGTATAGAAGTCAGACATGAATAAATGCTAAATTAGCTTCAACAGCAAAGATTGGATCTTTTTTTATTGTTAATGCAAATGAGAGTTCGAAAAAGTGTAAAGTTTGCATTTACTGATATGATAAAACGACTGCCCTTCTTCAAGAAGTAAGCAACGTTCTGAGCTAATATCTTTACCTGCATTAGTTTGAAAATATTAACCCCAACATGATTAAAAATTAAAAATAATTGATAATTTGAGAGCAAAATATCAGATTTTACTGCTAACATAAACCTTTGCTTCAGTCACAGAAAGATATTCCCATGACGTTAATTTTGCATATTGACAGGATTTTCATCTTTAACTCAACACTATGTTGCCAAATCATCAGACCAAATTATGATAGTTCAGACCTAATTATTTTGAACTCAATTATATAGAGATGCAAATAAAAAATGATAGTGGCTCTTTAATAATTAATAACAATGCACTAGTTTCTAACAAGGGGTAGACGAGAGAAGCTGCTAAAGATAATTAAAGACCACTGGCTACTGTTCCATTTTATAAAAAAAGCAGAATATTAACTGATAAGGCTGATAAGACAGATTAAATACAATCAAAATAAAAAGGAAAACTGGATCAATGAGAAACCATGTCCTTTGCAGTCTTAAAGAAGATTAAAAGAACACTCTGCCTGGATAAAGACAAGCCGATGAGGATCAATGAGAAACCATGTCCTTTGCAGTCTTAAAGAAAGATTAAAAGAACACTCTGCCTGGATAAAGACAAGCCGATGAGGCTCAATGTTATATAGATTCAATAAAGAAAGTGTAAAAGACATTTAAAAAAAAATTGAGAGATAGTTATGAAACGGTCAAAACTTCATTATAGAAAGATGTCCTTAAGGGGAAGTTAATGTTGTTTTCAAATGCTTGACACCCACGGATATGGGAAAGGTTTGTAGATGCAAATATCAAAAGAAGCCATGAGTAAAGCCATTTATACTAGGCCAGCAATAGCATGTTGCTAACCTAGATCTTGATTTCTGGACTATTGTAAGAAACTTAACAAGAATATGTCAAGACCCCTCCAAGAAACTGTAATCCAGGTATTTCTGGATAGAACCAAATGCAAAATTCAATCAGATATAGTATCTGCGATTTTAATAAGACCAAGTTAGACCAGGATAATGCCATAACAGTATAATCAAACAAATATATATTTTACAATTGAACTTACCTGAAAAAAGGTCAGTTTGGTGCAATCTGCTGACATATTTAGAAAATCATAGGAATCTTATACATGCAATGCAGGATTGCAAATTAATACCTGATATGGCTGAGAAATATCAGAGGTGATAACATCTACTACGCCAGCCAACATTTGATATTTTAATGGATGCCTGGCATCTTCAGCGACTGGGATCACATTGGTTCGCTTCCTTGCCATGTTAGATAGGTCATTGGCCTTCCTAACTGAAACTCAACAGCGTACACCACTCCCATCTGCCCATGAAATTTTACATCAATAAAGTTCCACATATTGCAATCACACAGGGTTCCATTTCTATCACAAAGCCAGGAACAATACACTGACCACACATGAATGTAGCAATAAAGTTACAGGTCCAACAGTGTCAGAAACATGTGAAACAGTAACTAAAGATGCAGCACCAAGATAAAGCACAAGATCCCCAGAATCCTGGCAAGAAGAAACCATTGGACCAGAATGAGGCTACTATAAGCCATCATTCTTTATCCAAACCATGGCTCAAATTAACACCTAAAATATTCCATGAGCCTGAGACAAATCATAATGATGGCTTGAAAAACAATGTAAAAAAAAAATTGAAACTATAATCATAAACGTCAGCAAGAATATCAGAGCTAGCTTGGATTGGAATGGATCCCACAACCTGTACTCAGCCTTTGTCCCATCCTCATTCTGAAAATATTACACAATGTTTCTTTTTTTTTTTTTCAATAACTTGAAGAAACCAAATAATCGCATCAAAACACCAAAAATAACTTTTCAAAATTCAGTGAAAAAAAAAATCGCAACATTAACGTTCTAATTTATTGCAAACCTGAACAACAACACGATTCTCGCCATAAACCGACTCTCCAGCAACCATGCTCTTGGTGCAGAGAGCATATTCCTCCCCTTTGGCGATGAACAACCCATCGTGTCTATGCGGCTCCACTACAACGTCTCCCCATCCTTAATCCAACAGCCACATCCACCCCGTCCGCCTCTTCCTCCTCCTCTATTGCCATTGCTAGTGCTCCCAAACACATCACCACCTTAAGATACAGATACATTTCAGAAATTGAGGAACAAGAGAGAAGATCAAGATCCAAGAGAGATTTCACCTCTTTGAAGCCTAATCCCCCTGGCTCCGGCGATCGGAAGAGGATGGGAGACGAGAGACGCCTAGTGATTCAGCGTGAGTCGAAGGAGCGGGACTTTGATCTAGGGTTTTGGTGCTTTGAATTTAAAGGCTTCGATTCCCCGCCCTTTTAGTAATGTCTTCTGTGTCTTTTGACGAAAATGTCCTCGTCCCAACGGTCCGCCGCCGTGAGTGATGTCTAAAAAATAAATGAATAAAATTGTATAATGCTTTTTCTAATAATAACATTTTTTAAAAAAATATAAATTGCAAATATAGATTATATGTTTTTTAAGAAAATGTGATAAAATATTTTGATATAAATGAAATTCAAAAGACTTGAACTGGAGATGGAGAACTTATGACTTTATTTAAGTAAAACATAAAATATTTACCCTTTTTTTGATAAATCCAACCATAAATGGTTTTAATTTAATTTATTATGAATGGATATTGATGGTATCGATATTGATGAGAGTGAAGATATTAATAATGACTACAGGTATGATGCAAAAATTAGATGAACTTGATATCATTTTGCAATTCGAATGAGGAAAATAAATCTCTCTTTTCATGATATAGATTCCAAACATTTGTGATTTGTATGTGAATGAGTCAAATTATTTATCCATTGATTTATTAGAAAATTGCCTCTCCTGGGATTGAAAAATATGTTCTAAAAATATTTTTGCTATTGCTTCGATCCATATTCAACAAAAAAATTAATCCCCTTTAAGAACTATGAGTAAATTAAAAGGTGCGTAGACACTTTAGTATGTAAAATCATTCAAATTTATTTACATATTATTTAATAACCATTCAAGATGTTTCATACTAACATATTCGATTTCACAACCATGAATTCTAACGCACCGTATTTGTAACATTTATAAATGTATTTTTATTTAAACATGATTTTATTTAAATGAATCTCCACTTCGTCCTACTATGGCAAATGAAAACATAATAATAATAATAATAATAATAATAATAATAATAATAATAATAATAATAATAATACACTTGCATGCTTTTATAAAAGAAAAAAACGTGTGTTACTAAAGGCAATTGTATATTTTTTACTTAACAAAATTTTAATAAATAAAAACATGATATTTACAGCCGAATTATATGGAAACAAGTTTTATAATATTCAATCTTTTATTTTCTCAACATTTTAACAAAAAATTATTTTACATAGTGAACTAATCAAAACTAGTTTCTATTTAATTTATTACAAATAAATATTGTTTTTATTACAGTTTCCAAATTTCATATTTGACACACGTCATTCATCCGGTCATAAAAAACATATGTTTATTCAGTCATAATTTTTATTTTTAATCAATAACCAGTTGACACTTGTAATATTGACAGGTAATATATTAAAAGGTTCAGTAAATCAATTTTTTTTAAATAAAAAACACTTTACTCTATATTTCATTCTTAAAAAAAATCCATATATTTATTTATAAAATATTTTAAAAATTTAACAATACTCACAATAAAACAAATTAGAATAAAATTATAAAATATAACCTTAATTTCAAAACTATTTTAACTATATATATATATATATTTAAAAATTTAGAAAACTGCAACCATTAAATAATTAAAAAATAGAACAAAATAATCCGTGGTGAAAAATAACAAAGAGCAAATACAAAAAATAGAGAAATAAACAGGGAAAAAACTAAAGAGATAAAAATACAAAAAAAAGCCGTAGACCCATATAAAAAATACAAAACAAATACTAAAATACGAGTATAACAATGGGGATCCCTACCTTACAATACATATAATTTTACACCCATTTTTCATCTTACAAAATCATAATAACTTTTTTTTTTTTATAAAAAATAATAACTTAAATTTTCCAAAAATGGAAACTAAAAAAAGGTTGCTATTTATGGACCAAGGGCCGACTCCAAGTCATCACGTCGTCTCCCTTCGTGTCTTGCAGCGCTCTCTCGAGATAGTGGTTTTCCGGACATCGACGAAGATCTCACCGGCGTTTTTCCGCCAAGATCTGGTCAGTGCTCCGCGAGATGCTCTTGCCTCTGTTGCTTAAACCGAGGCAGCGTTTTCCAGCGATCGACGAAGTAGTCCGGGACCGGCAATCCAACCCGGCGATCGGGCAGGAGCTCACTGGAAACCTCTTTTGAGACGGTGATTTGGTTGGGTTGTTGTGATCGAAAGAGCAATGGATGCTGTTTGACTGTTTGTAGGGTTTCTTTGAGTATTGAGATCTCAGTCAGTTGAAGTCTGAGAGGATCGGTTTCAATGCAAGCTCCGGATCCGTCGCCACCGGCGACGGCGCTTGATTCGATCCGGCAGCAGAAACAGAAGCTAGGGTTCAGACAGGTGAGTGACATTCCTCGCCCTATTTTCTCTCTGAACTTCCATTGATTTCGGTGGTTGTTGCATCACTGCACTGGGATCCAAGAAAAATGCGGCTTAGTTTCTCTTTTCAAGGCCGAGGAAAAATCGGCTTGCAATTTTTGGGTTTTTTCCTATTTGGATTTCACTTTGCTGCATTCTTATCACTTAATTATTCTCTCATGGCCTCAATTGCATGGTTTGCACGTTGCTCTACTCCTGCTTTATTATTTTATTGAGCTGATCCCTGTTCTTCAGGTGAAGGCGTTGTTAGTTCACTCATTCACAATTCCATTTGTTTATAAATCTATATCTGTTCCCTGTTTGTCAGCTACCATTCACCAGGCATTGAGTTTCATTATGAGAAATTCGAGGCCTTTGGTTCTTTTATTTTTGCCTTATTTATCGATGACTACCATTGTAGTGGAAGTCTGCACGGACATTAAAGGCATGTCCTTTTCCACTCTACAGTGAGCTTCTTTTCCTCTACTTTCCATATTCTACCCCAAAAATGAGGGCTTTCAACTGTTCGATACTTTGTTAGCATTTTTGAATGATTCCCTTTGTGTATATTTAACTATGAAGAAAGTAATTATACATGATCTTGCTACAGGACTGTATCTGCAATATGGTGAAAGATTATTATATATAGTACTTCAAGTACCCTAATTAGTTGGTCACTGGTGCAGAAACGATGTTGCATGTCTTGTCATTAACCTTTCTGAGTGACAAAAGTACAGGATTTTAAATGCTACAATGGATTACTCTATGAATACTTCCTCCATGTCAAGCAGGAAACACCAATCTGTTGGTCCAACTAGATAATGATTTACTTATAATTATGAAAAACTTTCTAGTGTTGGTGCTCAGTATCTGCTTTCCATTTTTCTCATGTCAATATTGCAGCAGCAGGAACAGGATCAGGGACAACAACTGAGAAGGCCAGGTGGAGAAAATACCCTTCTTCCTTCTGGTGTGCATGGAGTTCAAGGTGGCAGCAACTTAAGTCTGTTTTCCGCTGCCATTCCTTGTTCTCAGCCTTCCAATGAGCTTAGTGATTTATATCATCAAAATGGTTCTCCTCAACTAATTTGCAAGGAAAACCAGAACAAAGGGGATGGAGTAAATCAACATGGCAAATTCCTAGAGCAAGCCTACCAACAACTTGCTTCGCAGACTGCTATCCCACATACGTCGTCATATGGAAATCTATACGCACCGCAATCAGGTCAAAACAGTAAAGGTGGTCCATCCGAAAGGGATCAGAACCTTCGGCAAAGTACTTCGAGAATGCAGTATTTAAGGCCTTTGGAGGCATTCAGTCAGCCCCAAGTATCATTAGCGAGGGAAGGAAAGCAGATGCAGCAAGGCAATACTTCCGCTGGTCGTCCAAATGAGCTAAAACCTTCTCAAGGACCCATTCAACAATCACATACGTCAGGCATGATGAATCTCGGTCAACAGGTGCCTGCCAGCATGCAAACTATTGCAAATACTCAGTTAAGGGTGCAACTGCAAGCAAAAAATTATGCTAGATTGGCTGCAATGAAGAGATCAACTATAGCAAGCGTAGGTGGAAACAGTTCTTACCAGTCTTCATGGCCGCAACAGGCAAGGCCGCCAGTTTCGCTCCCATGTTCAAGACTGGAGACTTCCTTCAGTGCTCTTATTGCACAAATGGGACATATGAGTCCCCAGCAGGCAAATCCCTCTGGGTTCCAATCAAGTGGCTGTCCTACCACTATGCTTAATTCTAACAATTTACGCTTGCAGCAGCAGCAGAGTAGAGGGCGTAGCTGGGATAATCAGAATGAGATGGTTCCTGAACCTCCAGTTGAAACTTTAAATAGAGGGAAGAGCATTGACTTGTCACAATCTTCACTGAGGACAAGCTGTAACGCCATGCAGTTTTCAAGTTCAAAGAACATGCCTACTCCTCCAGAAAGAAGGCGAATGGGACTTGACTTAAGGCCCATGCAGCAGGACCGTCGCATTTCTCAAGGTGCAAGTTCTTCCAGTGGGGATCCTAGCATCCAAGCACCATCCCAGTGTGAATCTATCCAGTCGCCTCAGCCACGCCCAGGCTTTGGGTTTACAGAGATGCAACTCGTTGCCCTCAAAGCACAGATGTTAGCTTTCAAACGTCTGAAAGTATGCCCAGTTCTCTCTCAAACACTTTTTTCCTTGTTGTCAATTTCACATCGTTTGAATTCTAAAATTTGTGGGACTATTAATTGTTGTCTACAGCGAGGAGAAAAATCCCTGCCCGTTGAAATTCTCATATCCATTACACCCCCTCCTCTTCATTTGCAGAACCGGCAGACCTTCCTGGAACGTATTATTGAGAGAACTGACGGAAGGCAGGAAAGAACAATTAGCAGGAGTAATGTTCATGCCTCAGTTAAGGTAGAAAACTTTCATGGAAAAGAGAATGTAGGATCTTCTGGCCACAGGCCAGGAGCAACAGTTTTGCCAAACCCAAATTTGATGATTGAATCCATTGGAAAGATAGACCAATACAGTACTGTTCGGGTTAAATCTGAGCCGGGGGTTGCAATAGGATCTCAGACGGTTCCTGTACAAGGCTATTGTAATCCTTATCAGACAAAGATTAGTCCTACAGAAACTGCAAGGTTTCCTACTCTAAGTACCACCGTTGGCTATAGGCAACCTGCATCCGCGGGAAGTATACTAGTTCCAAATGATATCTCCAGAATAAAGTGCCCTGCCCCGCATTTGGCGCACTCAAGCTTTATGAGGAATAGGTGGCATGATTCCTCCGGAGTGGCAGAAGGTGATCCTTCAAATAAGCTTAGATTAACTTATGACACTAACCATCTGCTAGCTGCTGAAGGTATAGATATTCTCAATAAGAAAAGAACAGATACTCTGAATAAGATTGGTGGTTTACTTAGCGTTAACTTAGAAAGGAAAAGGATCAAACCTGATGCTGTTCTAAGACTGCACATTGAAGAGAAGAAGCTTCGACTTTCAAACTTTCAGGCACGTCTGAGAGAGGAAGTTGCTCAGCTGCAGCAGGAAATACTGGCAATGCCTGATAGTACATATCAAAAGTTCTCCAGGCGGTGTCAAAGGCAGAGGACTTATCTTTTAAGACAGTCTCAGCAGGTTCATAAGAAACTGAGACAGAGGAAGCTAAAGTCAATCCTTCTCTGGCGAAAGAAATTCCTGGAGGCTCACTCTGCCATTCGAGATGCACGGTCTTTCTGCAACCGAGGAGTAATGAAATTTCATGAAAGGATGTTAAAGAATTTCCCAAAGAAAAAGGATGAAGATCGAACTAAGAGAATTGAGGCACTGAAGAACAATGATGTGGATAGATATCGTGAAATGTTGTTGGAGCAGCAGGTTGGTGTTCCTGGTGATGCAGCAGAGCGTTTCTCTGTTCTATCGTCCTTTTTGTCCGAGACGGAGGATTACCTTCTCAAACTTGGACAGAAAATAATAGCAACAAAGGATCAACAGGAGCAGGAAGAGGTTGCAAATGGTACTGAAGTGGCTGCTTGTTCCCAGGTATACACATCCTTCTCTTTATATGTTCGGATGCAGTGACCAAAGCTCTGAATATCTCCTGCCTACAGGGCCTTTCAGAAGAAGATGTCAAGACTGCAGTTGCTTATGCAAGAGAGGAGGTAATGGTCAGAAATAATTTCTGTGCAATGAACACAAAGAAAGACAGCTCATCCGTCAGCCAGTAAGTATGGACTCAATGTTTACTCATTAAATTCGCCACTATTTCCAACATTCATTTACTTTTTCTCTGATAACTGCTGTGATTTAACATCCATATGTAAGTACTAGATTTAGAGAACTAATTTTCTTATTTGTGTTGCAATGTGAGGATGCTATACTTTATATAAAACAATAATAATAATAATATAGTGACGATGTTAGTTAGTTCCCTATGGAAGTGGCATCCTGATTGTACTTCTGTTTGTGGCTTAAAAAATTTTTGGTCAGGTATTATAATCTTGCACATGCTGTGAATGAGATTGTTAGACAACCGTCAATGCTACAAGGTGGAACGCTAAGAGATTACCAAATTGTACGTTGTAACGTCCTAGATGTTTCTTCACGTTGCACTTCTGATTACTCCTTTAGTTGTGCACTTTTCTATGTCACTTGATTCTCATACTGCTTCCCTTGTTCATTTTTTAGGTTGGGTTGAAATGGATGCTTTCATTATATAACAATAAGCTGAATGGGATTTTGGCTGACGAAATGGGCCTGGGCAAAACTGTGCAGGTTTGTCGCACATGGTTTCTTGACTGCTCTGGCTGTTTTTAGATCACGCCCCAACCCATGCAGCTTGGAACTTTCTTGTCGGGATTCTTGTGTCATGATTTTTTCCATCTTACTTTTATTAATAAAATTGATAAATCCCAGATTTACTAAAAAAAATTCTAGAATTTTACTATCTTACTTGATTAATATTAAAATATTTTTTTAAAAAAAATAGAGAAACCACATTTACTACAATAAACAAGAAATACCCAATTGATTGGTTTTATATTGCTTTTATTCGCTTCGTGTTCATTTATTTTCGTAAAAACAAATAAATAACTCTTTGTTGAAATAAAAGATGGTTATAACTTCACATTACAACGATTTAAAAAAAAATTAGAATGGTGATAACTCTTTCTCTTATGGACCTTTTCTAAAAAATGGATAAACTAAATATATTATAATACTGGACCAACCTTTTCTTATAACAGTTGGTTAAAGTGAGTGGCTTGTGCACTTATTAAAAAAATAAAATAAAATAAAATAGAAGACTGTACCTAAATGATCTTTATGCCTTGTCTTTTTTTGTTTGATTAGAATAAAAAACCAACTCTTATGGACGGTAGCATTTTTACTGTTATTCTGAAAACTATAAGTCAGCTACCTGCATTTCTTTTGATATCTGTCATCTGGTCTTTTGGTGAAGGTTATGGCATTGATCGCTTATTTGATGGAATTCAAAGGGAACTATGGACCGCATCTCATTATTGTCCCAAATGCCGTCCTAGTAAATTGGAAGGCAATGCGCTCTTCCTCTCCTTTTTGTTTGTCACATAGGTTGCTTTGTGAGATCATCAGCTGACATCTTTCTGCATCTTTCTTTTCCTTCAGAGTGAGCTGTTTAAATGGCTTCCTTCAGTATCATGCATATTTTATGTTGGTACCAAGGAACAGAGACTGAAACTGTTCTCCAAGGTATAAAGTTGATCCATTCTGTTGACCAAAATATCTGCTAAAAGGTCTGTCTTATTATAAACTTTGAGGAAATGTGCAGCAGGCGGGTCATGAAAGAAAAGGCCTTTGTTTAACGTGAAACCTCTGTTGCAATCCTGCTCTGTCATCAACACAAATGTTACTAGTTTTTTATGGAAATCTGAGCTCCAGAGTATCATCTGTTTCTTGTATGCTGTTTCAGGAGGTTTGCGCCGTGAAATTTAATGTGCTTGTAACAAGTTATGAGTTTGTCATGCATGACCGTGCAAAGCTATCAAAAATTGATTGGAAGTACATCATTATTGATGAAGCTCAGCGAATGAAGGATAGAGAGTCTGTGTTGGCACGCGATCTGGATAGATATCGTTGCCAAAGGAGGCTTCTTCTCACTGGGACCCCTTTACAGGTTTGCCTTTGTTACCGCTGAGACTTTTATACTGGAATTACTTGCATTATTTTTCTGCTGTCTTTGTATTGTAGATACAAAAAAAAAGGCTTATTGTAGATAACTGGAATTCACCCTGGTGGGAACACTTGATGCAAGCACTGAAAAACGAAGGTTTATTGTTATAATGTATCGAGTTTTTTAAATGATCCAAGGTTTATTGTTATTAAGAACAATCACATGACCACCTGGCTATTGAGCAATTAAGTCTGATGAAATTTAAAAAAATCATAGAGCTCTAATCTTAAACGATGGTTGCTCTTGTTTAACTGCTGAAAGAATTTGAGACATCGAGTATGTAGAAGGTTGCTTTCTCAGGCATGTGAAAGTAATGAGAACTTGCTGTTGTGCGTTCCACTCATATAAATAACAATTTTGACATTGTTTTCTGCAGAATGATTTGAAGGAACTTTGGTCTTTGTTGAATCTGCTTCTACCAGAAGTATTTGATAACCACAAGATGTTTCACGATTGGTTCTCAAAGCCCTTGCGCAAAGTTGCTTCTTCTCATAATTCAGAGGATGAGTGGCTAGAGACTGAAAAAAAGGTGATCATAATTCACCGACTTCATCAAATTCTGGAACCATTTGTGTTGAGGCGACGAGTCGAAGATGTTGAAGGTTCACTCCCTCCGAAGGTATTATCGTCTATCATCATTCATTATCATCATTATTATTTTCCTATGATGTAGAAAATGGTGAAATATTCATGTGAACCATGGTTACAGGTTTCTGTTATTGTGCGATGTAGAATGTCTGCTATACAGAGTTGCATTTATGATTGGATTAGAGCCTCAGGCACTATTCGCCTTGATCCTGAGGATGAGATGCGTAAGCTGGAGAGGAACCCAAAGTACCATGTGAAGAAGTATAAAAATCTTACTAATAAATGCACGGAGCTGCGAAAAGTTTGCAATCATCCTTTGCTAAACTATCCATATTTCAGTGATTATTCCAAAGACTTCATTATCAGGTCTTGTGGGAAGCTTTGGGTCCTTGACAGAATTCTTATGAAACTGAAGAGAGCTGGACACCGTGTTCTGCTATTCAGTACCATGACTAGGCTTCTTGATATAGTAGAGGAGTACTTGCAAAGGCGGCAGCTCATATATAGAAGAATTGATGGCAAAAGCAGTCTTCAGGATCGTGAGACAGCAATTACTTATTTCAACAGTCCTGACTCTGATTGCTTCATTTTCCTGCTCAGTATTAGAGCTGCTGGCAGAGGCTTAAATCTCCAGACAGCAGATACAGTTGTTATATATGATCCTGATCCAAATCCACAAAATGAAGTGCAAGCAGTGGCCAGGGTTCATCGAATTGGGCAGGATAGAGAAGTGAAAGTCGTCTACATGGAGACAGTTGCAGAGAAAATCTCCAGTTCTGAGAAAGAAGATGATCTGAAGAATGGAGGCAGTGGAGATTTAGAAGATGGTCTTGCTCATAAGGACAGGTATATGGCATCTATTGAGAGCCTTATACGTAGCAAAATCCAACAGTACAAGATAGAAATGGCTGATGAGGTCATTAATGCTGGTCGTTTTGATCAAATAACAACCCATGAAGAAAGACGCTTGACACTGGAGACCCTACTCCATGATGAAGAAAGATACCAAGAAACTGGTCATGATGTTCCTACACTTAAAGAAGTGAATCGGATGATTGCTCGCAGTGACGAAGAAATCAAGCTGTTTGATCAAATGGATGAGGAGTTTGATCAGAGTGGGGAGATGATCATGAAGCATAATCAAGTGCCTGAGTGGCTTCGTGCTAGTTCTGAAGAATTATGTTCAATTATTTCTACTTTATCAAAGAAGCCATCAAAGAGCATTTTAACTGGAAATATTGATCACAAGTCAGGAAGAAAGAGGGGCCGCCCCAAAGGCAGTAAGAATAAGAAAAAAAGTTCTACTCCCAGAGAATTGGATTACAAGTTTGATGAAGATTCTGGTGCTAGCTCGGAAGTGATGGAATATTCATCAGGTGAAGCAGAGGTGGCAATAGGAGACTCTGAAGATGAGGAACTCAGTGATAAGGATCAATTTGATGAAGCTCCTGTTAGTGATGGGGCTCCAATTAAGTTTTCCCAAGAAATTGGCCAGCAGCAGCCAAATATGAAGCGCAAACGCAGCATTCGTAAGAGTGCTGTTGCGCAGCATTTATCTGAGGTTCCATTGAAGTTGAACCATGACCATGATATGATACCAAAGACTCATCCAAAGATTGAGCCGTCTAATGAACCTATTTTAGCTAAATGCTATAAAAGAGGCTCGACTTCGAATAAGAAATCCAACTTTCCGTCTTTGCCAGAGCCTGAACCTTTAGGCTTCTTATCTGGGTTGGAAGAAGGCAATAATCAGGATGCTAATGGTCGCCGGAAAGACAGTGCTGGGGAAAAGATGCCATATAGCACGCAAAGAAAGGTATGCAAAATTATTCTTGGATCACTTGTCTTTCTGAATATTTCAACATTTGCTTCTGTGTCTCTAAGCTATTCTTCTCTAGGATCTATATATATATATATATGAGATGCATTGCATGTATGTCATTGATTAAGTCTACAACACAATGCTTTAGATATCAAGATAATCATCATCTCATCATAATTGTTCCAAAGTTTGAGAAAAGGCATGAACTTTTTCACCTAAACATTTAGTTTACTGGCCACCACTCTAAAATGTCTTTTCCTCTTTTCTATAGTGTGTGTATGTTGTTAGCATTCTCCAAATGAGGATAGAGCAAGAAGGCCATCAGATTATACCTACTCTATCTGATTTCTGGAAGATGGCTAGTCAAGCTGGAGCCAATTCTATTTTAGATTTACAGAAAATCAATCAGCGAGTGGAGAGCTCAGAGTATGATAGTGTGGTAAATTTCATCGATGATGTGCAATTAGCATTCAAAGTTGCTGTGAAGTCCTACAATTACTCAAACCAGGTACTTCTCTCGTTTCACTACTAATAACATCTATGTTTCATAAACAAGTTCTGCAGATCATGTTCTTTTGTATTTCATTATTGATGCAGGCAAGATATGAGGCAATGAAGCTCAATAAACTTTTCTTTGATATCATGAAGACTTTATTTCCAGAAACAGATATTGAAGCAAGTAAAAATTCAATCATATTCTTCCAACCTGCAGGAGGACTTACAGAAGGCAGGACTAGTGCTCACAAACATATTTCTGAGTTTCATAAAGGATCAAACAGCTCTGCAAATATTACTACTGGTCTGTCTTCATCCCTTGCACTGCTCCTCGGTGATGTGGCTGTCGGCAAAAAGAAAAGGAAACAAAGGGAAAGGTCTAGTGTGATGAAGTGGCTTCCTCTGCAACAACAACAACAACAAGAGCTCAATGGTGGACATGATGACACCTCTATTGTTTCAAAAGTTCAATGGGGTAAGCCTGCCAAGAGAATGAGGGCTGGTGCTGGTAAAAAGAAGGCAAACTAATATAAAGATGAACCCCTGCAGTTTATGTTTATGATGGGAAGAGTTTGAAAGACAAAAAATGTGACTTGTGTGAAATTAGGGGCAAATTAGTTTCAAAGTCTTGCTGCAAAATTATAGTTTTACTGAACTTACAGAACTTGAAAGACTGAAATTAGTGTAGAACTAAGCCCTTTGTTGTTGAACTTGGATGTGAAAGTTATTTCACCTTCTAAAATAATATGTTTGAACTTTAGCTAAATTTATTTTTATTAGCATTTATGAAAGGTTTTTTTATAACAAAATTTAGGGAGCAGCTGCTGCCGTATAATTAAATGGTTTATATAAATTTTTCCTTGGATTTTAGTATTTTCACATGGATTATTTATTTATTTATTTCTAGTTTGGTTTTAAGTCAATACCCATTCATTTGGTTTATCTCATGAACGCTACAATCCTGACCATAAAAGAGAACAGATGAGACAAGAATTCACTCCATAATAATAATGTTTTCTTTTTTAACAATAATAAATAAATAAATAAATAAATAACACAACACATGAAATACAATATAGCACAAATGATGATCCTACAAAATACTCAATTGTGTAAATCTCCAAATCATTGATCAAAAAGGGTTTGAGAAGTTCCACACCGTAAATTCAAAGATGAACTCAAGTTCAATCCCCTTCCAATTTCCATCATCAAAGTCAATCCTTGCATTCTTCCAATTGTGTAATACAGTGATGGCAGATAGAAGAGAATCACATGTTGATTGATCACACTGCACTGACAAAAGAAATCAAGTAAGTAGAAAATACAACCGAGTACATGATGATAAAATAAAATAAAATAAGTCATAAGAATTACAACTAGATCTTTTTGGGCAAGGTGAAATAATTTGAATCCTTGGCTTGGTCAACTACCAGCATGCTCTCATGGCGTGGAACCATCAGATTTTGTGAAACCAATCCATGTTCCGCTGGAAATACATTGAAAAAAAAAAAGTTTGTAAAAATGAAAATAGTAAACTATAGTCAAATGATCACAATACAACATCTGTAAAAATGAAATTTTGGATCAGCAAACTATAATCAAATGATCAAAATACAACATCAGACTACCTTCAGAATCACAATTTCGGGGAGATATGGCTTTAATGGCTTTGACTTGAATCCTAGCTTCAAATTTCCATCAGGACCTCTGGCATTCTCAAAAGCAATGTCTGTATACCACAGTCATAGTGCTCGGTGAAAGAAATAAACATTCAGAGTAACTAATAGTGCTGGTTAATTTAGAAAATACACATCTAAATAGATAAGCCATAGGTTTATCATCCTATCAACTTAAATTTTTCAGTTGAATTGGCCCAAATAATATATTTGGTTTACATCTAGCATAATACCAGAGGCTAATTTGCTTGGTTTGTTTGCACTGTGCTTAATTAGAATAAAATCAGCTTAAGGATAGAATTGGGTCTATGTTTGGTTTGCATCTAACAAAAATTACAAAAACAGAAGGAAAAAAAATTCAACTTACTTGTTTCAAAATGGTATCCTCAACTCACAGCTTCTGGTTTCATACATTGTTGTAACATTAACTTATACATTTGATAAGCTTTATTCCAGTTACCATTCTTGCGATACCCATTGATGACAGCAGTATAAGTTACCACATTTGGAGCTAGTTTCTTAATCTTCATTTTCTCCATCCATTCAATAGCAACATCCATTGCCGACAACCTGCTATATCCATCGATAAGACAAGTATATGTGTGAACATCCGGCGACAAGCCACACTGCTCCATTTTCTGGAACAGCAGAATAGCACTCTTCATATCTTTGTGCCTACAATACCCACTTATCAATGAAGTGAACACAATTTCATCAGGTTTGATCTCCCTCTTGATCATTTCGTCGAACAGAGATGAGGCCTCAGGTAGTCTGTCATTGTTGCAAAGCAGACTGATAAGACTTGTGTATGTATATACATTGGGCATGACACCTTCCTTCAACATTCTCTTATACAACTGCAAAGCTCCCTTCAAATTCGATTTTTTGACAAAACTATCGATAAGTGTACTATATACAATAACATCGGGAACATATCCACTCTTCAAGATAGCTCCGAGAATTTTCAATGGTGTGTCCATTTCTCTCACTTTGCATAGGCCACTGATCATGACATTGTACATAAACAAGTTAGGAACGATGCCCTGATCACGCATGATGTTAAAAAACCTGAATGCGTCAATGATAAAATTACTTTTGCAAAGTCCATCAATAATCACAGTGCAGGTAACAACGTTTGGCCTGACACCAATCTGAATCATGTAGTCATATAGTTCCCTGGCTTCCTTCACTAATCCATTCCTAAAATAACCATAAATTAAACTGGTGTAATTATAGACATCTGGAACAATATTATTTTGCATCATTTCCTCCCAAAGATCCCACGCGGCTTCCATATCCCCATGGCGACAGCACTCATGAATGAGAATGTTAAAAACAATCTGATCTTGCTCATAGCCATGATCCTTCATGTAACAGAACAATCGCCATGCCTTCTTCATTTTTCCTTGCATACATAAACCATGCAAGATCGAGCTGTAGCTAACTACTGTCGGCATTATCCCCTTGCTCACCATTTCTTTCAATAACTTCCTAGCAATGCAAACAGCACCATTCTTGCAAAGACCATCAATCAGAATGCTGTAGCTATAAACATCAGGTGTGCACCCACACTCTTTCATTTTTTCAAACATAGAACATGCTTTGTACAGCTTGCCTTCAAGACAAAGACTGCGAATGACAGCATTGAAGCAATAGCTATTGCAGGGCAAACCTCTTCGCTGTAAGTCCTCCAGAAATTCCACTGCCAATTCACCATTTCCTGCTGCACAAAGCCCATGGATGTAAGTTCCATAGGTCACTTCATTTGGACTGACATTAAACTCGTTCATTTCCAAAAGGATCCCTGTGGCCGCGTCGATGTCTAGTGTCTCTCCATTGACATACAAATCTATCATTATAGTGTAAGTGTACACATTTGGCTTTGGCCCTGACTGCTTCATATCATGAAACAAACGAATTGCACAATCCACCCGATTATTATCGACCAAGTGCTTGAGCAAGCGATTACAAAAAGGGACATCAAGTTCTAATCCAATCTGTTTTGCCTCCAAATAAACATGAAGTGCATCTTCAAACATCAGAGACTCTGCAAAGCTCTGGATGATTGTTCCATAGACTTGTAACAAGTTCAGAGCACCACCAGACAACCCCACGAATTCCACTACCTGGTGGAACAAATTAGAATTTCCATTCCTACAATACTGAGCAAGACTTTTAAGCAAGCTTGGGATCTCTCTACGCATTCCGGAAGACAAGAAGATTTGAATAAGCATTGCAAAAGATTCCAAGGAATGGGACAACCCATACTTACCCACTGCTCCCGAAAAACCAATCTCCTTCAAATAACTCCAATTCTGTGTGCGCACAGCGTGACCAACAAGGGGTAACAGAGTGGGGGGCCTGGCGACCCAAGAACCAAGCTTTTTTCCACTACTGTTGTCAATGGTTGGATGTGAATCAAAATGGAGCTCTTCCAGCAGCAACGACGATGAAGGAGCAGAAGAGTAACGGCTCAAAGATAGAATTTTTCGAACAAAGGTTCGAGAAACAAGTCTACATTTAAGCCAAATCATAGAGCAGGGGCCCTCAGAAAGGAGAACCCTGCGATTCGAACAGACCTCGAGATCGAGCAAAAGCCCATGACAAGAAAGAGAGGCAAAATCAAACGCAAAGCGCCCACCTTTGTTGCGAATTCCGGCATGATCTACATCAAGAAAGGAAAATAGGAACGGATTGCAAGTTCAAAACCATGGAAATTGGAGGCGCTTAG
Source organism: Dioscorea dumetorum (assembly GCA_902712375.1). Classification (NCBI taxonomy): domain Eukaryota; kingdom Viridiplantae; phylum Streptophyta; class Magnoliopsida; order Dioscoreales; family Dioscoreaceae; genus Dioscorea; species Dioscorea dumetorum. Next base: position 30,089 of record CACTHL010000158.1, read on the forward strand.
CTGCTGAACAAAAGACAAGCAGAGAGTTCGAATGCCGTCAACGCCGGCGACAGGCTTCGGTGGAGATAGGGCGAGGGGTTTAAAGGCGCAGTTAAACCCTATTCTTGTCATTATTTATTTATTTATTTATTGACGAACTTGTTCTTATTTATTAACCATTATAAAATAAATAAATACATTATATATATATAAAAGTAAATAAATCACTAAATTTTCTTTTTAAAAATATCTCACCATTAACTTACCACAAAGGTGGAGATAGGGCAAGCGGTTTAAAGTATAGGTCTCTTCTTACTAAGCCCATTTTCATGGCGGAAATTTTTCAAACCCTCAACTTCATGCCCAGGGGCAAGAGCCCCGGGCCTGATGGGTTAAATGTTGAGTTTTACTTGTTTTATTGGGACCTAGTACAAGGCCCCTTGTTTGAAGCCATCAATTATTTCTTTTTGACTGCCAAGATGCCTAAATCTTGGGGCAAGACCTTCATTGTGCTTATTCCTAAGAAGGTGGCTCCAAGTAGAGTTAGTGATTTTAGGCCAATCTCTCTCTGTAATGTTTGCTATAAAATCATTTCCAAACTCCTGAGCAATAGACTTAAATTAGTTATTGGTAATCTCATTGGCCCTGAGCAAACTGGTTTCCTTGCGGGCAAATCCACTTTTGATAATATCATTGCCATTCAGGAAATTGCCCATTCTCTAGAGCATGATACCCAGACCCACCCTAGGATGCTTCTTAAGATTGATGTGGAAAAGGCGTATGATGCCTTAGAGTGGAATGCTATCCTTGCCACACTCAATCTCATGCAATTCCCTGAAATTTGGATTTCCTGGGTCCAGAGTTGTATCACTTCTCCCACTTTTTCTTTCTTGATTAATGGTCAATCTACTGATTGGTTTGAAAGTCATAGGGGGGTAAGGCAAGGGGATCCATTATCCCCATTCCTCTTTCTTCTTGTTTCCCAAAACCTCTCCTGTGTTTTCAATTATGGCATGAGGCAAAATCTGATTCCGGGCTTTGATCATAGACTTAATGATAATTTCAATCATTTGATGTTTGCAGACGACCTAATTGTGATTACTAAAGCTACTAGAAAGGCTGCTAGAAGCTGTAAGCTGAGTTTTGATCTTTATAAGCAGCTCACTGGGCAGCAAATCAATCTGCACAAGTCTGAGATCTTTCTTCCCAGTTGGTGTAACAGGAGAATTAGAAAGAGCATTGAAATTATCCTCAATATGAAAATAGGGATTTTCCCTTTTAAGTACCTGGGAGCTCTGATTTCTCCCAACAGACTAAATGTTCATCACTTTCAGCACTTAATTGATAGAACCCAACAAGCCTTGAATTCCTGGAATGCTAATGCTATTTCCCTTGCTGGCAGAACAGTCCTTGTTAACACTTCTCTCATGTCCATTCCAGTTTATTCCCTGTCTTACTACCCTATTCCTGATTCAACTCTGGACTCTATTTCCAAGTTAGCTAGGAATTTTTTATGGGGTAATGGCACTGCTGGTGGCAGTCATCACTCTATAAGTTGGAATGTTACTACACTTCCTAAATCTGAGGGGGGTCTGGGAATCAGGAATTTAAAGATTGCAAAAACCTCTCTAATGGCTAAGAATGTCTTCTCACTTCTTAATAGAGAGGATAAGTATTGGGTTCAAATCGTTCACCTCAAGTATGGGGATTTTAATATCTGGGCCAACTGCAATCATAGTAAGACCTCTTGGTTTTTTAGAATGATGAGTAAGCATGCCCAGCAAATTAAGAACAACATTGTCTTGAAATCTTGCAATCCTCATGTTACAGATTGGGTGCAACAGCCTTGGATCTTTGAAATTCCAATTTCTATGAAACCTACTTATTGTGATGTTAGCATGATAAGTTCCAATCTTAGTGTCAGTTTTTTTATGAGTAATAATGCCCTTGATAAGACCAGCATTGAAAGAGTCTTTGGTGAGAATTTTAATTGGAGTTTGGCTAGTGTTATTAAGTTTAATGCCTCTGAGTCTAATTATTGGACTTGGGGAAAGGGTGCTTCAGTTGGGAAAATTGCTTGCCATGTCTACAATTCTCTTAATACGAGTCTTGTGGATGATGAGGATATTTGGATTGGCTGGAATATATTGTGGAAACTGCCAGCAGCTCCAAAGGTCAAAACCTTCCTTTGGAGAGCTTTACATGGTAAAATTCCCACATATGCTTACCTCCATTCAATTAATATTGGTCCTCAAAATGTATGTCCGTTTTGCAACCTTGTTGAAGAGACCCTTGATCACCTGGTCAACGATTGTCGAGTGATCAAGGAATGCTGCCATTTAGTAACTGATCATTCCGGTCTCAATTGTGATATCTTGGGCAACCTGTTGGATGGTAACTGGCTTATGCTGGACTGGAATACTGATAGAATTAATCGGCAAGTCTTCAAAAGTCTGATAGCCACTGTGCTCTGGAGTATGTGGAAGGCCCGTTGCGACTTTGTTTTTAATCACAGGAAACTGCAGGCCCGGCAGATTTTCAAGCAAGCCTTGTGTTTAACACAGAATTACATTGGAGCAATTTAAGGAGACATCAGGGAGTACATGCTGAACCTTGCCTTTGGCACTCAAATTAATGTTTTTAGTGATGCATCTTGGATCTCTGATGGTGTAAATGGTGGTGCAGGTTTTGTCATAATTAAAGGGAGCAATTCAATTCTCCTAGCTGGAGCAATGCCAGTGAGAGCAAGCACAAGTGTTCAAGCAGAACTGTTAGCGATTAAAGCAGCTTTGGATCAATGCAGATCACATGGATTGAAGCCGATTAGAGTGTGTACTGACTGCATTGCGGTGTTGGAAAAACTGAAAGAAGAGGACTCAGCAATCACCAATGATGGGATAACGCAGGAGATCAAGAATCTCATCCAGCAAGATGGTGGGATTGAAGTTGCATACTGTCCAAGAGAATTCAACTTGGTGGCCGATTCATTGGCAGATTTTGGAAGGAAGAACCCACGTCTATCCTTGTTCCACAGTGGGAATGACCGGCCTAGATGGCTTGAAGATGTAGTCAGCTTGGCTGGCTTTCTTTTTTAGTGTCTGAGTTTGTTTTTTTTTGTTTTAACTCTTTTAGAGTTCCCTCCAACAAACAAAAAAAAAGTAATTTTCATAGTAAATTAATTATTTTTCTGTATTTTATATTTAGATAAATTAATGTAAAAATGCTTTCATATGTGAAATTGTTTAGATGTGGATTTGTGATTATTATTAACTCGAATATAATTATTTTTATTATTATAGAATTGAGGAAAATTGATTGTTTGTGAGGGTTATTTTAGTAATTTGATAACCCAAAACAGCTTCTCAGAAGTGTTTTTCTAATAAACAATTCTGTAACAGTTTTTGAAAAAAAAAAAAACTGAATTTCAGCTTTTTCTTCATAGCTTCCGCTTATGCCCAAAAACCCAAATAAACATATTTTTTAAAACCAAGAAGTGTTTAACTTATAAAAAAAACACTTTTATGCTTTAAAAAAAGCCAATCGAAACACCCACATAGTTACTCTTTTATATGTTTCTCTATTCCTCTCAGCCTAGGTCTGACTGCCTCGCTATTGTATCCCTTTTGGATTTGGCAAAATTTTAAGCATCTATGGATTCTTTGTGTGTAACATAGACATCATGATTGAAATGGTCTATCTTCGGCTTAATTAGGATAACAAAATTCTGACCTTGGGTTATTTGGTTGGGTGAAATGGTCTTAACTAGGACAACATGTGTTTTTTGTCATTGTGGAGATGAAGGACCACTTGTTCCTACAATACCTTGATGTCATGCAAATTTGGAACCATTTCGGTCACCGTTTTTACGTCAATAGATACTTAGTTTATATAATTAAGGTTTGGTCATCAACTTGGTGTTTCAAAACCGAAACATGTCTATTTCTTTTGGAATGTTTTGTTCGAAAGGGATAACAACATATTCATTTATTGCTACTTTTTTCTTGGTTTTAATTCTAATTAAAATTGATCATATATTTCTTCTTTTTTTTTTTTTTTTTTATCATTTGGTGTCCATAATTGGAAGGAATTCCAAGTAAGGGATTCCAACAACTATCATACATAGCCCTTTTTTTTGTGCACATTTTCTAGTGTTGACGGAATCTGAGACTTTTGAAAACTTAAAATTAACGTAGCAACTATGGACAGATGGATCCCTTTTAGTGGTAATTTCCTGAATGCCATGTTATGCTCCTTATCTTCTTCCCTTTTTACATGGCTACTACTCTTTCTTTTTTTGTGTTCTTAACTCTGGTTCTAACTACTCATATATTTGAATTCTCTCTCTTTCTAGAGTGATAATCTCATGGACCCGAGTCCATGGGATTATTTCTCCTCTTTCTAATACATTGCAAATGGGTTAGCCACTTCTTTTTTGAAAAAAAAAAAAAAAAGAAAGCAAAAACTTTACAAGAGTATATGTAACAGAATACATACAAAAAGGAGATCCATGGGATATGTAACCAAATATTCACCATGAAAAATCTGGCAAAGAGAGATGCAACAGACTTTCTATTATGACTTGTGGACTTTGTCATGCGGCAAAAGGCAATGAACCATTGTCAACGGTCTTTGGGTCAATTGGCACTTGGGTCCCCCATGAGAACGCCTCGCAAGTGGCGAGAGTTCGAATCCTAGGGGTGAGGGTGCATGTCTGAGAGCTGTGAGCACTCACACGAACTATGGGTGGTCCCAAGGCCCATGTGTGCGCGGGCCCCACAGGCCGCAGTCGAGGCGTGTGCACGCCCCTGTCTTAGTTTAGCAGGCCCATTAAGGATTTCGTTCTTCTTGACCAAAAAAAAAAAAAAAAAAAGTCAATGAACCATCTACTTATCCAATGTCTTTTTGCAAGAAGAATATGGCACTTCTCCACCTAGATTTTTCAAAGCCTCTAGTATCACAAGCTCCCTAAATGAACTGAGGTGTTCCTCGAAGTTCCAAATTCACCCACAAACTAGAGATGCTTGGACTTTATTGTTAGAGCAATTACTTGGAACATTTGGTCAGAACAAAATCCATGCAATTTTTTCAAGTCAAGATTGCATCATTCATGCTCATATGTTATTATCAAAATAATTCATATGTTCCCGCCCCGCCTTCGTTTGTTGTAGCGCTGGACATCATCAAGAAAGTCAAATTAGAAGACTCGGCTACGATTGCAAAAAAATAGTCATGAGTTCCTAGACCATCCCACCATCACAGGCCAACCCCAGAGGAAACTTCAGCCAGCTAGAGAAGCATGCAACCTGCATGTCTTCCTTCCGCTATTGTTCTACGTACTATTGTTTTTGATATTGTAGTTTTATCATTTATTTGTCCACTTCTAGTGGGCTCTCTATCTTTGTATTTTCCTCCGGTATTTGGTTAGTTAATAGTTTTTTTTTAAGTACATTTCCTTTCAATTTCTTAATACATGTGATTTATCCATCTTTCAAGCAAATAAAAAAATTAATAAAAAACAAAACAAAACCTATATAGAAACAATACCAAACAACCAAATCCTCACTTTCAAGTACTCTCATCCATAATCCGGTGACAAAATGTGTCTAAAAAAAAAAAACACTCGTAATAGCATTGGAATCTTTTTCAATCAATTAAATCAGAGGGGGGAAAGCAAATCATCCGGCATCCTGCGTATCAAAGCTCAAAATTCAAAGCCAATTTAATGTGAATAAATCACATTTAATCTTCTGACCATTGAAACAATGAATTCAATTTGGCTATCAGAATGAAATCACAAAGCTAAGAAACCAAAACTATTGTCCTCATCATCACTGTCAATATTTGTTGGAGAATTCCTATTCTGGTAACTCCTGAGCCTGAGAACAAACACATTGAAGTAATAGTTCACCAACTTTTGCCTTCCATGCAATGGAAAATTCTGGCTAAGCTTGTCCCATAGATTCATTTCAAGATAAGGAGGATTTAGTCGAACAAGGGCTTTGAACCTTCTTTCTTCATCAGCTGTCCATGATCTTGCTACATCATCCTCACCGATGTTTCCTTGACTCCAACTGAAGAAGGCTGGGGGCAGTTCACGCATCAATTCAAGCCTTTTCTCAGAAACATGAAGTCTGACACACTGGATGGAACCTTTGTTTTTACAAGAACATTTATCTTCACGACCTTTTCCGATCTGTCCTTGTATGGTTCTCAACTTCTTTTTTCCGGCACAAGGCCAGATTTGTGTGCCCAGCCACTTGAGCTCATCAGGATCCATTGAAGCCTCTGGAAGTCGTTCGGAGAAATCAGGTAGTGTGGCTTGGTATGCTTCTCCAATGTGAGACTTGTCTACCCAAGTAGGTTCGTCTTCAAGTAAATTTGCATCAGAGTGATTGATTAAATCGGACCTCTCATTGAGAATCTTGATCCTCTGGCTGAACCTCAATTGACCATCTTGATCTTCATAAAAACTTGGATGCATCTTCCGCTTGTCTTGCTAAATCATAAGTTTTAACCTTAATCACTCGCACATGAAGTTACCAAATTACAAAGGAAAAGAGAGTACATTACTTTGTAGAGACAGTGTTAAGGCACAGCAAAATTAGTCAGTGCTCAACTAGTTAAATACAGAGAGAATAGTTACAAAAGCAAGGAATAGAAGAACAGATGGAAACATGAATGGTTTTTGAAATTCCAGTCACTGCAAACCAAATAACTGGTAGTATAATATTTACTAAGAAATGGTCTAATATTTTTGCTAGTCAGAATTTAGGGTACTGCTTGCTGGAATGATATTGACTTATATCCTTGTGTAAGTTCAATCCATTCACTACATCAAAGTAAACAAATGCAACATTAGCGAATGTATGCAGAGTATGCAACTGGGCATGACAACTACACCTCTCAGAAATCCTTTCCCCTCTCTCTCTCTCTCTCTGTGGGGAATGAGTGGAATAGTGACCTCATAAGACAATGGCTTTCAGATGGTCCAACATACACCCTATTCAGCAAAGGGTCACACTCATCAAATAAATCCAACAAAGACTAGAAACACAATTTTATTTTGGGCAAGCTGCAGAAGAAACCACATTTCAGATAGCACGTCTATTTCTTGTTATGCTTCTTAAATTAGCAACTCAACACATAGTTGGATAAAACTTGATGATTTCTTTGATTCACCCAATTACACATGTATCTAGGTTTGTGATTATTATTATTATTATTATTATTATTATTATTATTATTATTATTATTATTATTATTATGCTAACAAAATTAATGAATTGTATAACAGACTCATTAAGCCACAGATTTAAACTATCAAGCTCTAATAAAGGAGGAAAATGAAATACCAACTCTCCTATTGTAGGAGTGGTCCACCAAAAACAATTGTCCAAAGATGACAATGAGTGTTTACCAGACCTCAAAGTAAATGGAGGAATGAAAAATATTGGAAATAACATTAAAACCACCACAATTTTTTTCTCTTTTTGAAAAATACATTAGAATATGCTCGGATAATATCATATGAGAAAGCCACAAACTCTCATGTCATTTAAAACTACAACAAGAGAAACTTTAAGGGTATGATTTACCGGAAGGAAGTAAGGATAACAAAATGACCATAACTTTCCCTTGTTCATCTAATTCTCTAAATTAACACAACCTAAACACCTCCCAATAATTGTATCAGACGACAACATAAGCACAGTCACTGAAGTTTTCGCCTAATACAAGGACAAACTAGGAACACAACAGGTGACACTCTAATGCCCATCTCAAATCTGGAAAAAGTCCGACGAATTAACTACTCATTCACATATTGCACACAAATAAACAACTGTCTCAGACTCTTAAACTGAAAATTGAGCATAAAATCCTGTCCAAATGCAACAGAGTTCATTAATTATGCCCCTATCCCACTCTAGCTCAAACAAAAAAAAAACTTTGTGATTTTACCAACAAAAGCTGAAGATTACATACATTATCCTTTCATAGAATCTCTATAAACAAGCCATTCCTCAACCATCCAAACTGAAAAAATTGAGCATAAAATTCAATAACTATACCAAAGCCCACCCATCCACACACACACACACACAACTTTATGGTTTAGTACCTAATGCTGATGATCAAACCATCCACTCATATGATCTATTTAAACAAGCAATTGACACAGCCTTTTGAACTGAAAAATTGAGTATAAAATTCTTTAAACAAAAATTCAATAATCACAAAAAAAAAAGGAAAAAGAAAAAAACTGTGATTTTGTTTCATCGAGCTAACAGAAACCGTAGAAATCCAGAGCAAAGTATACTCACAATTAAATATTCTTGAAAGAAGAACGAGACATACCCTCCATAGAGATCCAGCATTACTCATCCAAGGAACATCCCGGAGAAGCATGGCTTTCCGAGCACGCAGTAACCTAGAAAACATCTCCCCCAGCCAATTATCATTGATCACTAATCCACCGGATGAAAAGCCAGAAATTCCAAGATCCAAGGGATTCTTGGCCACCTTCTTCACCCACTCCACCATCTTCACCAACGCCCCGGCATCATCAACATCATAGCTGGACCTCCTGCCAGGAATCACATTCAACCATACCTCCAAAGCATAGAGATACCTCATATAAATCGATTTCAGGGATGTGCCGGTGGTCGGTGAAAACCCGGCCGCCTCGGCAATATCGCCCCAAGAATCAGAGGCGATGGAGTAGTACCCACCCTTGTTGCGCACTGCCGAGAAAAGCCTGAACAAGTCCACGGTCTGGCCATCAGACATGACGGGCGGTAGCTGCCGAAGCTCGGCCTGCCGGCGGAGGAGTGTTAGGAAAGCGGAGAGGGTGCGGTCGAAGAGAAGATGGGGTTTCTCGTCGGAGGATCGATCGAGATCGGTACAGAACCCGGCGGACTGGAGGCGCCGGAGTATCTCCCCGGCGTCGAGAGGGGGGACCACATCCGCCATGGCGGCGGGATGGGTTTGGCGGGAAGGGTTCGGAGAACAAGAAGAATGGAGTGGAGGATTTATAGTTTTAATTTTTTTAAAAATATATATTTAATTAGTAATAATAGGAGTAATTTATGATATTATCCCATTTCATTTATTATGTCTGTTTGTTTTTTTTTCTAGAATAAAGGAGTTTGTTAATGAATATTTCGGGCTTTTTTTTTTTATTATAGACACCTACAAAAAAAAAAGTGATTATTTATCAAAATTATAGAAGATAATAAAAGTATTTTAGAATTGAAAATGCATTCATTTTTTACAAGCTATAAAATGCAATCATTCTTAGAATTGAAAGCTCTGGGTTTTTTTTTCTAATGTGAAATTGGGATTGCCTAATAGTTTTTTTAAGAAATTGTTTAAATCATTATTAAAAAATTATTTAAAAGAGTTTTTTGGTTCATTGAAAAATTATATATTAGATAAATTAAAAAATAAAGGTTGAAAAAAGAACGGCAATTTAAAATTTATCACTTTATGTAAAACTATTACATAAAAATTTAAAATTTTGGATGATACGGAAAAATAAATAATAAATAAATCATCCAAAACATCTATTTTGTCGTATTGTTGTTTTGTCTGTAAGTATTTTCATTCTTAAAAAAAAATTTAATCAATACATTTATTGTTATTATTTAAAATATTTAGTTTTGAGTACAATAAAACAATTTTAGCAAATCTTTTCAATAGCAGATCTTAAATAGAAAGACATATTATCCAGCAAAATGATAACATCTCAATTGTTGGGTTTTCGTCCAATTAACGTTTTTCCAAATATTTTGTTTGTAATGTAAAGAATCTACTGTTTTATCGGTGTGTTTTATTTCTTTTTTAATTTTATCACTTATTTTTATTTTTTTAAATAAATATGTTGTTTATTCACATTATTAAAATAATAAAAAAAAATTCATATTCGGCTTTCTCGGTTGCAAAAGCTGCATTAATTAATCGACATAAATATATAAGTAATATTCCATATGCATACAAAGAATACTTTATTAAAAAATATATATATATATTTCATTTTAGCTGTATATTCTAATTTATTATCATAATTCTCCGATATACCTAATAATAAAAGAAGAAGAAGAAGTTTTAAAAAAAAAAAAAACAAACCGCACTATGAATATTCACATAATTGGATTTAATCTCTCAACACGAATTTGTTTTCACCTTAAATTTGAACACATTTTCCAAACAAAACGCAAACACTTTATGCGGTAATTCAATATCAATAGACCGAGAGATTATTAGTAGCCATCTTAACTTCCAACCAAATACATTCCCACTTATGGAGTAAATTTTTTGGTAGACCACCAAACTTTGATCAATTATCAAAAAGGTGTCCCAACTTCAATTTGAATCAAAACGGTTACCCATCTTTAATTTTCTTTCACCGGGAGGCTACCCGAGGGATTCCGGCAACTCAGTGGTGACGTGGCGGCCACGGGTAGATTGTCATGTCAGCGCGGACAGAGGATTTCCGGCCTCCACGTCACCACTGAGTTGCGGAATCCCTCGGGTAGCCTCACGGTGGAAGAAAATTAAAGATGGGTATCCTTTGATTCAAATGAAGTCGACACCTTGATAATTGATTTAAGTTTGGTGGCCTACCAAAAATTTTAACCCCCCCCCCCACCCACTTATGCATATATCGAAAATGAACTTCAAATTTGATCTACATTAATTTATTCTAGAACACCACAGTGCAGTGAAATCTAATAAAAATTCTACAAAACTGATATTTCCTCATTTCCATTCCACAACCTCACTGTCTCTGAATCCTGAGAAACTTGCATCTCTTGTCCACCCCACAACCTCACCCTCTTTGCAGCCTGTGCAGCCTGAAATTTGAAAAAAATTATATATATATATATATATATATACATTATTAAGAAAATTAAAACTCCAGTTCTTACTCAATCTCTTTTTACCTCATCTTCCCAATCAGTTCTCCAAACAATATAAAGCAATATCAGTGTCTGCGCAGCTGTTCCACATAACATGCCAGTCCAAATTCCCTGCCATTAATGCACACATATAACTCAATGCCATGAAAAGTTTCAGCTTTAGATTCATAAACATAAATATTTTTCATAAAAGATGAACTTACCTCAACTCCCCATTTGACCCAATACCCCAAAACAAATCCTAAAGGAAGTCCAAATATGTAGTAACAACCCAAGTTAATGTATGCCACTAAGGCTTGCCATCCACCTCCAATTGCAACACCTGCAATTCAAATGATAAAACTTCTCACATTCATTCATATCTATATATATATATATATATATATATATATTCCTCAAATTCAATTCAATTGACCTGAAATCACAGGCTGAATGCTGTTGAGAACCATAGTCACTGCAAGAAGGTAAGCAATATGAGCGACAGCTCGCTGCAACTCTTTATTGCTAGTGAAGATCACAGCGAAATAGTTTCGTGCGGCGAGGATTATGACCATGAAAAGAATGCCAATTATAAGTGATTGAAGAACGACGATGATGACGGAGTATTTAGCTGCCCTCGGGTGACCGGATCCAAGCTCATTCGATACCCGAACACTGGAAGTAGAACAAGAGATAGTAAGGCAAGTGGCATAGAAGTGAAACAACTTGGCATTGACAGTGTTTACCTTATAGCAGCATTGAGTCCTATGAACAACATGGCTTCCCAACCATTAATGTTCATACTGAAAAACACAAACAGAAAGTCCAAGTTAGGAATAAAAGAATGAATGAAATGAAATGAAACGAAACGAAACAAAGGGAGTAATTAACCAGATGGAGAGGGAATCCACGGCGATCTCAGCGTCACTGAGGTGACCGGTGAGGACGACCAAGACCATCATGTACCAAATCTCAAGACAAAGCATGACTGCAGAGGCAAGAGACAACTTAACAAATGCCCACATATCATTGAAAGCAGACCATGAAAAGCCCTTCCATCCATCGTCGCACCATCCGACAACATACACAACTTGACCGATGGCCAACGCCCATGATGATATATTGAAAGCGAAAGCAGCCCCTGCCAGTCCCCAGTGGAACACATAGATGAACAAAGCCAGCAATCCAATATGCATCACAAGAGCAGCAAAAGCAAGATATGCCAGCACTGAAACCTTGCTCTGAGCCTGCAAGAACTTCTGGGTTGGAAAATTAATGGCCAATGAAAACATCTGTGGAATGATTTGAATGGTGAACGTCCCTGCAGCATTTGCTATCTGTTCTTCTTGGCCTAAAAGCTCCAGGATCGGAGTTGCAAACAGATAGAGCGGACAGAGAATCACTGAAGATACAAGAAGGATTATCCATGATCTCTGCATGTAAACACCAAGCATCTCCACTTGCCCTGCCCCAAATGCTTGCCCACACAGTGTCTCCAATGCACTCCCCATTCCAAGCTAAACAAAAGACATCACTTATTAAAGAACTCAAAAACAAACAAAGAGAACAATTGAATTAAATGATATATATCTATATATATATATATATTGTACATGCCAGGAATCCAAAAGAGAAGTTGGAGATGACAGAGAGGCCAATGGCGGCGGCGGAGAGCTGAAGGTTGCCCAAATGGCCAACAAAGATTTGGGTGGATGAATTGATGCCATAGAAGCAGAGGATATTGAAGGCAATGGGAGTGCCAATGGACCAGATTTTCTTAGACTCCTGAACAAACAAGAGGCGTGCATCTTTAAAACCATGAACTGGAGGGAAATCCTCAACATTATCACTAGTTGTTTCCTCCCATGTTTGCAAACCATTGGGGAGCACCATGGTGGTGGTTGGCTTGGGTTCTAAGAGAGGAGCTTCCATGGTTTCCTCCTCCTCCTCCTCCTCCTCTTCCTCCTCTTCTCCTTGTCTTTAGGATACTGCACTATGTTTAGGGTGCTTGTTTTGGTGATGAGGAGTGGAGTTAGGGACACAGAGACGAGAGAGAGAGAGAGAGAGAGACAGTGTGTTGTTTAACAGGGGATCTTAGAAGGAGAGATATGAGGAAACGGTTGTTTGTAACCTGGGGTGGGTGTCGATTCGGGGGTTGAGTCTTGTTTGGTTTGAGGCTGTGGCGGGAACCACGTGGTGGTTGGGATGTGTGGTCTGTGGATGCGGATCTTCAGTACGGATCCGACCCGGCAATTGGGTGGGGATATTTTAAGATATATATATATATACTGGCTCTTGTAATAGAAGAGAGGTAATTTATTTATTTTTCAAAGTGAGCAGTTGAAGGTTTAGGAGCCGTTTGGTTCCCGGATTGGGAATGGAAAAGAGTAAGAAGGTAATAAAAATAAAGGGGAGTGGAAGAGAATTAAGATTGAAAGATGTATTTGGTTGGTAAGGTATGAGAGGGTAGTTCTTTGGAAATGGAAAAAAGTAAAAAATGAAAATATAGTAAATTGACTTTTACACTTTTAAAAGAATTAAATAATATTATATATGAAATAAAATGTTAAGTTAAATAACAAATATTTTTAATTATAAAATATTTTGAATATTATTTTTTTAATTTTATAATTAAATATTTGAATTAAATATTTTCACTTTAATTATTACTTATTATTAAAAGTATCTATTTAATTATTATTTGATTTATATTAATATTTTAATTATTAATTATTATTATTATTTGAATAAAAATATTATTTTAGTTGTTAGTTATTATTATTTTACTTAAATTATTATTTGATTTTATATTAGTATTTTAATTATTAATTATTATTATTGAATAAAATTATTATTTTAATGGTTAGTTATTATTATTTTACTTTAATTATTTATTATTAAAATGATCTATTTAAGTATTATTGGAGTTATATTATTATTTTAATTATTATTATTTGAATAAATTTGTTATTTTAATTGTTAGTTATTATTATCTATTTAATTGTTATTTAGTATTAAAATTATCTTTTTAATTACTATGTTAATTAATTATAATTTTACTTATTAAGTAAGAGGGTAAACTTGTAGTTTTACCCCCAATGAGTGGAGGAGGAATGAGTAATCCTGTCACTCCCCACTCATTCCCCACTTATTCCTCACCCAATACGTTTTTCACTCCCATTCATGAACATCCAAACAAAAGAGTGGAATGAAAAGATAATGACTCACATTCTAATCCTAACATCCAAACGACCCCTTAATTCCCTTTCATAATAATAGTTAAGTGATCAAAGAGTTTATAATCAAGCTTTACTCGACCTCCTTGAGAAAAATGAGAATAAGATGTTTAAAAAATTTCGAATTCACTACTCGTTTTATTAATAATGGATAATCGGTTGTACATGTGGCTGTTTGGATGATTAATTTTTAATCTGTGCACATGTGCCTCGCAGAGTTGTTTTTTTCTTTTAATGAATAAATAATTGGTTTTTAAGAGAATCAAAAAACAAACAAATGGGACGAGAGTAAGAGAAAAAGCAAACAAAATAGAGGAGAGTTAGGGAGTTGTGATTTTTCTAATATTTATAAAAAAAATATTAAATTAAATTAATTTGTTACAAAAATAAAATGGGTTCATTCCTGTAAAAATAAATAGAGTGGATTAATCATGGTTGTTTTAGACAATGGAAGAGTGGTGGAATGTACTGAGGAGCTAGGGAAAGCCTTCGCTTCTCACTTTCGATCCTTCTTTGGTACAAGAAGGGAGACAAGATTCAAATTTCCCTGGCCTACACTCCTAAGGAATAAGCAACTTGTGGATCTCTCCCTGTTGGAGGCCCCTTTCTCTGAGGAAGAAATTAAGAAAGCTATCTTTGATCTAGGTCCAGACAAAGCCCCTGGGCCAGACGGTTTTCCAATTTATTTTTTTCAGAAATACTGGTCCATTGTCGAAAAAGATATTGTTGCGCTCGGCGAAGGTTTCCATGATGGGACCACAAACTTAGAGCGGATTAACTGGGCCAGTATATCCCTGATCCCAAAGATTGCAAACCCGAATTGCCCTGCTGACTTCAAACCAATTAGCCTTATTAACTCATCTCTCAAAATCTTATCCAAAATTCTGGCAACTAGACTCAGTAGGCTAATAGACTCGATAGTGAATTTAACTCAGTCAGCTTACATCAAGGGGCGTTGTATTCTTGACAATATTCTCCTTTTTGAGGAACTCATCTTGACCTTCAAAAGAGAAATCTTCGGGGCACATCATCAAAGTTGACTTTGCTAAAGCTTTTGACATGGTTGACTGGGATTTTCTCTTAGAGCTCCTGAACGCATATGGCTTTGGTCCAAAATGGACTCTTTGGATTAAAGCAATCCTTTTCTCCTCTAAGGCTAACTTTTTAGTTAATGGAGAACGAAAAGGATATGTTAGGTCTCGCAGGGGTTTAAGGCAGGGTGACCCTCTCTCGCCTCTCCTTTTTGTTTTGGTCTCGGATGTGTTGAGCTCTATGTTCACCCATGCCTTGGACTCTGGTACGCTTTATGGTGTACCCCTAGGCAACTTGGGGAAAATGTGTCATCTCCAATATGCTGACGATCTCCTTATCATCACAGCTGGGGGTGGGGAGGATCTGCGAATTATAAAGCTCATCCTATACCTCTTTGAGGGTATCTCAGGGCTATCTATCAACTTCCACAAAACATGTCTCTATATGACCAAGCCGAATCAAATGCCAGAGGAATCCTTAGCACAAATCCTTAAGCTGCTCAAAAGGGGCCCTCCCGGTCCCATATTTAGGGGTCCACATTTCGGGAGAAGACCAAGACGAACCGGCCGGGAAGTACTTATCTCAAAAATCGAGCTAGGGCGACTACTTGGAAATCAAAATTCCTTTCTTTAGGAGGCGGATTAACTTTAGTTAACTCAGTCCTATCCTCAATCCCGACATATTGGATGTCAATCTATAAACTTCCAAATTGGGTAATAAAGTCAATTGACCGGATTAGGAGAGACTTCCTTTGGTCGGGACCGGATTTAAATCACCCTAAATTTCGTTTGGTTAGGCTGGAAGCGTATTTGTAGATCAAGAGATCGGGGAGGATGGGGTATTCGAACTGAAAGATTTTAATACGACTCTTCTTGGGAAATGGTGGTGGAAGGTCTTTGCGGACATCTCTTGGTGTGAAGAAAAGATTATACGCTTCAACTATTATCAAAACACCCCATATTGGCATCTCCACCCGAAATTTCCACGCAGAAAGTCTTTTGTGTGGAATGGTATCACCCAAAGTCTCCCGGCTTTCAGAGCTTGTATCTCTTCTGTTGTACAAGATGGTAAAGAAACCTTATTTTGGCTAGATAAATGGGTCGGTAGCCGAGCACCAAAATTCTTATGGCCGGACCAATTTAGAGAGGCACAACAACCCCTAGGCCATCGTTAAAGAACTAGAACATCGATCCATACGTCATGGTTCACGAGCACGACAATATTCCAGCCCTAGTCTCCGCCTCTTCTCAAGTATCAAGAGACCAAAAAAGATGGAATCTCACAACCAGTGGATGCTTCACTGTAAAATCCTTCTATGGACATCTAAGGAATGGAGGTGTGTTATGTGCAACTACCAACATAATTTGGAGAAGTCCATGCCCCAAGAAAATTAATCTGTTTAATTGGCTAGCTTGGGACAACAGTATTCTAACCTTAGACAACTTGGCCGCTAGAAGATGTAACAGGCTCCCGACAACAACGTGTGTGCTTTGCCACGCAGGGATCGAATTTGCAGATCACCTACTTATTCATTGCTCTTATTCTGGGAGAATTTGGCAATTCTTCATTAATAAGTTCAACTTGCCACCCCCACCGGATACACTAAAACTCTTGTGGAGTTTGTGGAGATCTCAAATCCCTAGAGAGGCTAGGGATGCTGGGGACCTTATTGTTAGGGCCATGCTTTGGAATATTTGGTTGGAAAGAAATGCACGCATTTTTAATGGCACATATTCAGCTACAACTGCATTAATTATTAAAAGTATTCATTTGTTCCTTTTGTGGACAAAAGCAAAATTAGAAGGATCAGCTGTTTCTGCAAAGCGCAGCTTAGAGTTCCTTGGCTGCCAATCATTGTCGGGCGAGGAGGATCTTGCAGGGTAGTCTACTAGTCAGTTGTTTTTTCTAGTCCCATAGGGACTAGGGTTATCTTTGTTTGTTTTTGTGCTTTACTGTTCTTTCTGTCTCTCTGTTTGTTCCCTGTTTTTCCACCTCTAGTGGATAATGTTTGTATCCTTTCACCTTTTTAATGCATGTGGTTTATCCACTTTTTCAAAAAAAAAAAAAAAAAAAAAAACAAATGAAGAGAAAGAGCAAATAAAGGATTGAACAACGAGATAATATATAAAGATATCACCTTTGTAATGAGAATATTAGCATTTTATTTGCTCCCTAATTAAAAAAATAGGTTCAAGTTGTGAAACTAAATAAAATTTTATTAAAATGGTAAATTTTTAAATTAAAATTTTTTAGCGTTGATTTTATTTTAGAGGAAATCATATGAAGAATAAAAAATAAAAACATATATTGATTTATTTTTTGGGCTATGCCATAACCCACTCACACACACTTTTTTATTACTTGGTCTTATTTATGAATTGAAAAAAAAATGAAACTTAATCTTCAAGAGTCAAATATTTCATCATTGGACTATTGCATTTAAATCAATATCTCTTCCACAATAAATTATATCTTTTTCAAACAGAGGCTTCTTAATGTCTAATTTGCAAAATTGAACAACAATCACATTAAAAATGGTTGAAATTATTTGAAATAATTTGAAATGATTTATTTCGGTAGATGGGATGCCAACAGTCATCCCAACTTCAATGCAATATTTTCTTTTATCTTTTTTATGTTTATTTGAATTTTAAAAATTCATCCCCACAACGAGAATCATCCTGACTTTGTACAGTCTACATGTTTCAATAATAAATGAATAAATAACTTTTGAAAACTAGATTTTTTTTTTGTTTGTTTTTGACGAAAAATTAAATATTTGAAAAATATTATTTATTATTTTGTATAATTCAATAAGAGAAATCGAAATATAGTCAAATCTTTGTATCCAAGGGAAAATGCTACATATGAGTAAAGTAATTTTTTTGGAAGCATTAACTTTTATTATAAACATGATTTCAATAAAAAATATATACTAATTATTTAATGCGTAACTTTTAAAAAAAATTAATAAAAAAGGATGAATTACATTTCATGCAAATAAAAAATGACATCAAGTAAACGGATGATAAATAAAAGAGACAATCATCTCTTTATATGTCCCAATGGACTTAAAATTAATCCAACATCAGATAATTGAGTGAATGGTCATGTACCTATAAGCGGGAGCAACTCTTTCTAATATGGCATCATTTTGGGATGCTGGCGTTTTGTTTGTATACATTACAAATAGTCTTTCATAAGAGTTGAGTGTGAAGGATTAAATTTTTGATAGGTCACTAAGTTTTAGACTTATTTCATTAAAGTTACCATGTTTCAATTTGTATAAAAAATGTTACTAACTTTCGATTTTGTTTCTCCGGGAGGTTACTCGCGAGTAAACATATCCTTTCTGGCGACGTGGCTCTAGGAATTTGCACGGTCGGCATTGCGTGCCACTTACTAAGATCTTTGAGGTGGCAAAATAAAGGGTTAAATTTTTGGTAGGTTACTAAGGTTTGGACTTGTTTCATTAAGGTTACCAAGTTTCAATTTGTATCAAAACGGTTACTTAGAATTTGAAATGGCCTCATCGGCATTTGCCACCCGGTGACGTGGCCTCATCAGTTGGTGTGTTTTTCCGGTCGACACGTCGGTAGGATGGATGTGGTTACTCGCGGGTCACTTGCTGGGAGAAACAAAATCAAATTGTAATAACTTGTTTTGATACAAATTGAAACTTGGTAACCTTAATGAAACAATTCCAAACCTTAGTAACCTACCAAAAATTTAATCCCTATTACCTAGCCATATGGGTGACATGGCATCATGGTGAGTGGCACAATAATGCTGATTGTGCAAATTCCGGTAGCCACGTCAGCCGAAATGATATGGTTACTCGCGAGTAAACTCCCGGAGAAACAAAATCGAAAGTTAGTAACCTTTTTGGTACAAATTAAAATATGGTAACCTTAATGAAATAAGTCTAAAACTTAGTGACCTATAAAAAATTTAATCCGTGTGAAACCTAAATTGGAGCTTGGAAGAGACTGGCTAGCTTTGCACTGGGGTCCTCTGCCTTATATTTGGGTAACGGCATGAGTCTTTTAATGACTTGGACTTGACGGCTAGCTTAAACAAACTGGTTGACTGTGCGCTACAGCCTGACGAGGATGTCATGCTTTGATCAAGGATACCACATAATGGACCCGGAGTTAGTCCCACATAGGATAATATCGAGAATAGCCATGTGCATATAAGGAACAGACATCTCTTCCTACTAAAGCACCCTTTTGGAATACGAACCCTCGGCTCATATGCATAATAATCCCCCTTATAAAAGTGTATGAGTGGATACAAATAAGTTGAGATATCAACTCCATCTTTGTGCATTGCTTGATTTTGTCTTATTCACTTTGTCGAAATAAATATGGAAAAACTTAACCAGTGTGCGTGGAATGAGTGATTGTGGGTGCTCTTCCATAAGGAAAGCTCTGTTTCCCTTGAAGAATGAGCTGACTGAAGTTAATATTGGCTCATTTGGTTGTTTTAAATGCATCAAAACAAGAAAAACAATTAAGAAAACGATATTGAGAAGTAGTTTTGAGTAAACACATTCTCTAAATATAATAAGGCTGCTAAATATTTATATAAAGGAGGCATTACTGGGCTGAGTCAGCCCATTATAATGGGTTGGCCCAAATAGGCCCAGTTTAAAGGTTTGGGTCGCATGTGCCGCATGTGCTCATCACCGGACCCGTTTCATGGTCCAGTCCTCGTTCATGTCCGGTGTGCTGTGTCTCACTTCACTTTAGATTTTTATTATATAAAATTATTTCAATATTATTTAATTATATGAGATTCTATATAATAATAATATTTTTAAAATATATACCTAATTTCTCTAGTCTTTAGTTTTTATATATGCTACCGATACAACGAGAAATGAACGGCTGTGATGCACCACGGGGCATTTGAAACATTGGAACCCGGACCCACCCACACTCAGATGAACGAACATCGAAAACGGCCGGATCAATGCCACGTGCTATGATGCATGCCACCGTGATCCCTAATTGACATAACTACCCATTGTTGCAGTTCGCTACTTCGATCACTCATTAAAATAAAGAAGCCACACATCTTTAACACAATTATTATTTCAAATTAAGAAATAAAAACACATCAATCAAATTACTCATATATATATATATATAATATTTTTTATGTTGTTTGTTTTTTAAAAAACTACAAATGCCAATCCTTGATTTATGTTGTTAAAGAAATAAACATGTATAATAGTGAATCAATTATGATAGCTTGATTTATGTTTTAGGATTTATTAACTCAGGTTAGATGTCGCATATGATGATTAAAATTTTATTATAAGCTTATTGAGGAGATTTTTAAAAACTAAATCGAGTTAATTAATTTTCTTGCTATATAACCATAAAAATTGAGAGAAATAATATCTTCTTGTATAAGGTTTAATAAAGTATTATTGTAATATTTTTATAGTATTTACACAGTATTCTGGTGGTTGTTATGAGAATTTTTATTTATAATAAATACAAGCATTTTGAATGGTTTTGGGTAGTTTGGTAAATTAGCATTGAACAGTGTCCTTTTTGGTAATTTCGGCATTGGTTCTAAGGCGCGGACTGGTTAATAGAGAGAGACCTCGTGGAACTTCACAGTCGCAGAGCATTTAGTAGGCTCGAAGCTCTCTGTCACTGATCTCTCGCTCTCATTCTTCGAAATCTAGCGTTTATCTTTCACGGATTCGTGGTAATCCCTTGCTGAATCTTGTTTTTCCATCCGATCCCTGTGTTTTTTGGAGAATTAAAGCTCGAAATCTGTTTTTTCATGGCCGGAAACCCTGGATTCAAGACTTGGGACGCCTAAATCCATTGCATTCTTGTTTCTCTATTCAAATCATTTGCTATCCTGCTTGGATCGAGGTAATGCCGAGGTAATTGGAGTTTTGATTTTGAATCTTGGGTTCTGAATTAGAGCTGAGTTTGATCTTTTGATTATTTGATTTCTTTTTTTGTTTATATGATCTGAAAGGTAAATTCTAACTTTTTGTCCTGCTGATTTATGTTTGTTTTTACTCTCATTGTTATAAATTGTTTCTTTAGAATTTTGATTTTGATTAGATTGCTTTAATTTGTAGATTTTAGTTGCATCTTCATTTAAACAGAACTTATAGAGTAAAAATTCTTTCATTTTGTTCATCTAATCTATTGAAATGGAACCCACAGAGAAATTGGGTGTGATAGTCAATTACTCTGTGATTTTCTTTGAGTTACCCAAACGGAATTAGAACTCTGATTGTTTTATCGTTCCTAACTAAAATCGCTTGCTTTTGTATGATGATCCATACTAACTATAGACGCAATTATAATTTTAGTTAAATAAAATCATCAAAACACCTAATCATAGTGCTTAGCTTAGTTCAATTAGCAGAAAATAAGTTCCTCCAGGAAAGTTCACACTTGGAAAGAATCGTAGCTGGCTTGTGGTTTTGTGAGCTGTTGTGCATTTTTGATAAAGCTTGGTTGTGTTGATTGTAGTAGAATGTGACAGATTGATCTATTTATTCAAAGGGTTGGTATTTGAGCACTGATGCGCCTAATACGATTGTAATTATCAATAAGTGGGCCCTGAGAATTATTGCTTTTCAACTAGTTTGCTTGCTATAATATATAAATAGATATGATTGCCTTTTTCAATATAACAGTTATCAGTTTTCCTGATTGAGAGTCTTCACCCCATTCCATGTTATGTGTCTTGCATTACTGTGTAGAATTCCATCTGCATCATCGGCAGTGTCTGGTTGTCCTGTGGATTTTCTGACAATTCCATGACAGGTAATTAATTTCTGTAAGTTTTGGATGCCATTTCACCTGATTTGTTTCTATAATCATGGAGAAGCTATTGTTTAATTTTGTTGTGCTTGCCGTTTGTAGAATGTGGATATCCTTCTGTTTATTTTGAGATTTTTTTCCTTATTTAAATGCGAACCTTTGACAGGAAGGGTGGGTAGTGTTGCTTATGGAGGGTGACCTTAGTGCTTCTCGTATCCTATCTCCATCCCTGGTCGAAAGCAGTGATGAGGACCTGGCTGTGCTTCCTAGGCACACTAAGGTCATTGTCACTGGGAACAACCGAACAAAGTCTGTTTTGGTTGGTTTGCAGGGTGTTGTCAAGAAGGCTATTGGTCTTGGTGGTTGGCATTGGCTGGTACCTTTCCACTCTACTTATTTAGCATCCCAGTCTTTATGCATGGATTGTGAATCATCATTAATCAGGGTCAATCAAACATCTATTTTGGATCAAGTGCTCTTTTTGTAGTTATCATACGAATATCACAGATTAAGAGTTCCTTACACTTTAAGATCATTAATGGCCCTTCCATACTATTATAGAAATAACAGTAGATTTAAGTGAGGCAATGCTGGTGTAGGATCCCTTTCGATTCTCTCTCCCTCTTGAACTTATAGCTCTTAACCACCCTCAACATTTCAGGTCCTAAAGAATGGAGTGGAGGTGAAGTTACAAAGGAATGCTTTAAGTGTTTTAGAAGCTCCATCAGGGAACGAAGATCGTGGAGATGTAGATTGTGATAACTCTTCTTGCGGTTGCCTTGACATTGAAGATAAAAATTACTGTAATACATTGGTTTTCCTACGACCATTGCTACCTCTTCTCATCGATACTAAATCCTGTTCTATATTTCACCAGCTACAGCAGGGTTTCACCGATCAACTAAACCAAGAGCAAGGAATGCCAAGTCATGGACATCATCAACAACCTCAATGAAATCAAGCAACCAAAACAACTATAGGGATGTTCAACTCAAGGTATAAATTATATTACTCGATATGTAGCTGAGCTTAAGAACTTGCACATTATGTCAAGTGATTGATTTTTTATTTCTTGTGCAAATAACAGACAGTAAATCTGTCAAAACTTGGGACAGCAGCATTGTGGAGGTATTGGAGGCACTTCAATCTTGTGGGCATGAATCCGAAACCATCTAAAGAACAACTAATTCATGGTGTTGAGAACCATTTCCTCTCTCAGGTGTATATATATACACACATAAATCTCTGCTTTCATGTTTTGTTTCGACCTAAATATTCACTTATTGCTGGCATGTTTCTTTCTCTTTTACTTTGCTGCAAAAGCAATTAGATGAGATGCAAGTGATAGTGCGGTTCATACACACAAAGAGGAGAAGGAGAGCTCTATAACGTGAAGGAAAGAAAGCTATTGTGATTGCTAAACAATGTCGATGTATATGTCCTTCCCTGCATGGCTTTAAGGTGAGATTAGGGCTTACGTGGGGGGTGCGTTTGCATGCGTATTGGGTACAGGGTTGTCAGACGCTCACGTGGCCGTCATTGTTGCGGCAGTGCGTGAAAACTTTTAGATATATATATATATATATATATATATATATATATATATATATATATAGTTTGGTGAACTGAGCAGCTATGAAGTTAAATTTATATATTATTATACATAACCTTAAAATTTCATGATTTATGATCTTGTGTTTCCTTATTTGTCGCAGGACTCAAGATATTGCTTTGTAAATTCTGAAATCAAACGTGAATATCAGTGTAAATTTAGATCATAAAATATTATGTCGTAATTAGTGGTAGGATAAATGTTAATGGCGAGTTGGATTGAGACAATGTCTGCTAACATTATATAGATAGATATTGAAAATAGGGGACAAACCACACAAAATATCATGATATATAACTGTTTATATATTATTTTAGTTGAATGCTGATTGGTTAAAAAGTTGGAAGGAATTATTGATCATCTAGAGTTTTGGATCAATGTTCCTTTTGATTTTTGAATTATCAAAATAATCAATTTTATTCTGTTATTCTCATGAGGAAATTTTTTTTCACTTTAGAGGTAAAAAACCAATAAAAACCAAGTGGTTACCATGGCGGGTAGTAGCTATTAGTTATGATAGTTAACCATGAATCAAATATTACATCCGTTCCGGAGGAATGCCCTTATATAGGGGTAAAAAAGCGTGAGCGACATTCAAGGAAAAAAGCAGTCAAAGTCCCCAGACAATTCCAAAGGTTCCTAATAGCCCATGTCTCCAACTTCCGGGCCGAAATCCAAGCTCACAAACACACCCAGCCCATCCGGATTAATATCCCGCGGGACCCACCCACGAGAATCCAGCATGCATACCGTTAGATTCCCCAAAGTTCTAGAAACAGACAAGATTTCCTCATGAGAACCAATTACTTCCAAAAAAGAAAAAAAAAAAGACCAACATTTTTACTAAAACAACACTAATAACTCATACTTCACTGAAGAATTACAACAACAAAAACACTAACAAATCAAACAACAAAAAGACAAACATGGCAACGAGCACTTCAGCTAAGTTCAAAGAAGAGATTTAAGAGAACGGGCTTTGATGCGTCTCCTCCCTCTCTTCCTACAAACTCCACTCTTCCTCTTCTTCTCCTCCAACTCATCCTCCTCATCACTTGCATCCTCCTCCACACCATTAACATCATTATCTTCTTCATCTTTGTCATCATCTTCATCATCTTCATCATCATCTTCGTCATCATCAACCACCTTCCCTCCACTTCTCCGCTTTCCTCTCCACGGTCCAAAACCTGAATAATAATAGTAAAAGTCACCGCCATTATCGGTTAAGCCTCCCATGACTGGCTTTCGTCGTTGGTTGGTTACCGCTCCGGCGGACGATGGAGCTCTATAAGCTGCATTGTATGACCGGAGTTGCGCGAGGTGGTAATGGCAAAGAGTGTGCGGCGGTTGCACGGGCTTCTTGCAACGCCATCCTTTGCCATCGCTTTTGTTACACATATCATTGCTCTCCCTCTTCTTGAGTTCCTTCTTATTCTTCTTATTCGTATTCTTCTTCTTTCTATCAAAAGAGTAACCCTAGAAATGCCGCGTTTTCGAGGAACAACAAAGGAAACTATTGAGAAAATTTGAATGCATGCAAATATATCATTCTCACCTAGGAAGAACACTCAAGATAATGCGATCATTGTCATTGTCATCATCATCATTGTCATCATCATCATCATCATCTTCTTCTTCTTCGTCTTCTTCTTCATCTTGCTTTATCTGCAATCAAGATAATCCCAAATCCAGAAGCAAGGCAAAAATTGAAGGATTGAGGAATTAGGGTTTAGCATGAAGTCACCCAAATCCCTAACCCTAATACTACTAGGAAACAAACAATGCAATACAAGCAAAGCAATAGACAGTACAAAATTAGGGTTCCAAGTAGACAGTCACAGCAAACACAAACCCTAATGCAGGAGAAGAGATAAATGGGGAGTGATTGATGGTGAAGTACAAGGCGGCAAATAAAAACAGTGAAGGGATTGAGATTTTGGGAAGGGGGGAGATGGATCTGACCTTGAGATGGGGGCGATCGGAGATATGAAAGTCTGGGAGTTGGGGCGATGGCAGCACGTCCCACGGCGACTGGTTCAGCTCGCAGAGCTCGCCGTGCGGCTGAGCGGGATCATCCACGAACGGCGCCGGAGAAGAGAGCCACGCCTGGCACGACGCCGAGCCCAAAATCTTGGACGCGTGCTTCCTGATCCTCATCCCAAGCACCAACCATGAGGTTTGCGAGAGCAGCGTCAATCACTTGGCCAGAACGCCGGCGATTTAGCGGCCGACGAGATGCCCGGAAGGTGCTCGATGGTGGGACGAATGCGAGGGTTTCGAGAGCTTCGCTTTGGCTGCTGCTCGATTAGGTTTTCTCCTTTTTTTTTCTTTTATTTTTCAATATTAAGATTTTCAATCTTCCGAAACGGCCCCCGGGGTATAATCGGAATACGAAAGTTTGTGGTTTCTGACAGGACCGCGATTGATCTGCATGTCAGGGGTTGTTCGTCATTGTCTTTCCTAAACTACCCCTATGTTTTCCCTAGCTACCCCTGGATATCGTTTTGATTTTCAAATTCCGGTTCCCGAGCCCACAACTGTCACGGACCCAATTGGGGTTGGGTTCGGTGTAGTTGATTCATGGGAACCATGTTGTTATTATAAACTAGGTTCATTAAATAAATTTATTATTATGCGCATGATCTTAGGTTCCAGTTGGTAAGTACATTACCATTTGCTAAAGTTTGGTACGTGTTAACATGATTTACTTATTAAAACATTTGTTGCTAGCTTAATTCAGCTTAATCCGGTTATTAACCTTAATTAATGGCTAATCTTGGAATGGTTAATTAAATGAAAGATGGGTCTATGAAACCCTAAAAGGCCTTAACAAGCTGGCATCAACCAAATTCCAAATATAAATAATAATAAAATATTTTTAAAGCAAGAAAGAAAAATAAATGAAAATGATTATTTGTGCGAAATGAATATCAGTATTTTTTATAACATCATTAAATCTACATTACGGTTGAGTTTTTTTTTCTTCTCAAAGTTATAATTGATTATGTTTTCAACATCGTAGATTTTTTAAATGGGAAGCTAATATTGAGTTTAATGATACTAAAGAATTTTATAAGTAGAAAGTCACATTTGAGTTTGATAATACGAAGTAAAGTTTTTAGATTAATGACCTGTTTGGGTACTCTCAAATTCCATAGGAATGGTGTCAATTCCTATAGAATTTAACATTATATAGGAACTTGTAAAAATAGGTGTTTGGACATATCAAATACAGTAAAAAATTACTATAGAATCTATGGATTCCATAGTAATTTTTCAAAAAAGTAAGTACTAAAATATTTTTTTCCCTATGTTTTTTTGACACTTAACCATTAAAGTTTCTTTTTTCTTTCCCTACTCTTCCCAAACTTCGTCGATATTTAGAAAATATAATTACAATTATAATTATAATTATTATATTAATAATAATTATATAATAATAATCATTATTATTATTAGTATTTACGTAATAATTGTTATTATGATTGTCATTAAGTTATTAATGTTTATAAATATAATTATAATTATAATTATAATTATCATATTAATATTAATTATATAATAATAATAATAGTAATTACGTAATAATTATTATTATCGTTAACATTAAGTTATCAATGTTTACAAATATAATTACAATTATAATTTTAATATTGATATTAATTATATAATAATACTTATTATTATAGTTATAATAGTAATTACGTAATAGTTGTTATTATCATTGTCATTAAATTATTAATGTTTAAAAATATAATTACAATTATAATTATAATTATAATATTAATATTAATTATATAATAATAATAATTATTATATTTATATAATTGCGTAATAATTGTTATTATCATTGTCATTAAGATATTAATGTTTAAAAATATAATTACAATTACAATTATAATTATAATATTAATATTAATTATATAATAATAATAATTATATTTATAATAGTAATTGCGTAATAATTGTTATTATCATTGTCATTAAGTTATTAATGTTTAAAAATATAATTACAATTAAAATTATAATTATAATATTAATATTAATTATATAATAATAATTATTATTATATTTATAATAGTAATTACGTAATAATTGTTATTATCGTTGTTATTAAGTTAACGGCTAGTTTTTCAAAAACTCACATGACTATTTTTTTTAAAAGGCTTTACCTGCTAATTCTCTTTTCAAATAAAATTCATAGGGGAAAACTTTCATGTGAACATCCAAACACCATTCTGTAGTAATTTTTCATGTAGTATATTTCATAGAAATCATCTTCGAATCTTATGAAATAAATTTCTTATGGAAAAATTTATTATGTATCCAAATAAGCCCTAAATTTTTTCTATTATATATGCTACTTACAAGATTTTTAAATGTTTTATTATCTGTTTTTTTCCAATTGATGTCGAGCGTTGATACCTCCAAGTTAGGTTTTTTTTCTTTTTTTTACAAGTATTACTCCACAAATTAAAACATCATTTGTAAAACAAAATTTTTATTTTCAGAAATGTTTGTATGGAAATTTACCATTATACTATAAAAAGTTACAATATTAAATTTATAAGAAAAACATTATCAATTATAATTTTCTTCTGATTTTGATATTGAAGAGGAGCATTAGGCACACTCAGAGACTCATAAATTTCAACATTTTTTTCTTCTAACAAAATTAATTAATAATAGTTCTTTTTAATGCAAATAGTTTATTCATTTTTTCTAAAAAAAATTTGATTTGTGATGACAAGTATACACAGATTTAGGGATTGTTCGGATTAATTTTTGGAAAGCCTAAAAATGCTTATTCATAAGTTAATTAATTACTTTTGGGTTTCAGAAAATTTATTTCGGTTGGTTTTTCTGCAAAAGCACAAATTGATAAAAAAAACTGAAATAGTGCTTTTTAAGAAGCTAGTCATACGGTATTTCTGAAAATATCATTTTTCAAAAGCTATTTTGGGGTTATGAAATAAAGAATTAACTGTGTTTATATATATATATATATTAATCTTTTCACATCTTTAATAGTTTTCTTTGCCTCCAAGCTCCCTTTAAAGTTGAAGTCTTATGAAAATATGATTGTTCTCTTTCTCATGTTTGGTGTTTAAAATTTAATCTTATGTTTTTTGTTTTTGTTAAACAACAACAATAATACTACCGCTAACAATAATATTATTATCATCATTATCATCATCATTAGTGTTGTTGTTATTATCATTATCAATAACAATTACTATGTTTTAAATGTATAATAGTTGAGATATTATAATAACTTAATGAATGCCATTTTCTTTTAAGAATGTACATCCAAATAACGTCATACATATAAAAGTAGTTCTGCATTAACTTATCCAAATATAGAATACAAGGAAGCATTTAATTTAGTCTGAGAAACCCTTTGGAAAAAGTTCTTCAACCAAATTGAAAAAAATTACTTTTTTTTTTTTAACCAATCCAATCAAGGCCTAAGAAAGTAATTTACAAATTAATTAAAGAACAAAAAAAAAAGTATATAGTAAAGCACTCATCAATCAAATCAAGTGAGTGATTGATTCACAAGATAAACGTCAATTACTATGAGAGAACAAACCAACTAAAAACAAGAGCAAATGAACAAAGGAAAAGCATGGGTAGCATTAACTAGATCACAATCATTTTCAGATCAGGCAATTAAGATGAAAAGAAACAAATGATGAATGGCTTATTCTAAGTTTTGGAGATTAAAAAGCCATATGGGAAATAAAAGTTATAGATCTCCTTGTTGTTTATTTATTCTCAAAGTTCACTGCGCTGTTTGTGAATTGAAAGGAAAGATGCCTGAGATAATCAAAGATCATCAATTAAATATTGAGTCTATTGTTGCTGTTGTGATTAATATAATGTCTGTGTTTTTGTGAGTTATGTATAGATGATGCTTGGTAGTATAATATAGTATACTAGTGCTTTGTTTATGTCTCAAAGTTGGCGGAAAAAGTTTGTGTTTTCACATGATTCCATGTGAAGCATGGTTCCTCTCCATTGACATGGGAATTGAATATTTTGTATGTATTGTGTTTTTCTTGTGGATAACTCTCAACAATGCTGAGTTTAAAATAAGGTTACCTTTTTTTTTTTTTAAGAAAATGAATATTTTTCAAAATGAGAGTATAGAAATAACATGAGTGATTTTTGTTTAAAAATAAATTAAATTTAAGTAAAATAAAATGATTATAACATCGATCATGTGTAACTGATGTCAAAATAGCGGTAGATATTTTATATAGAAAAAAATAGACAAACCATAAACAAAGTTACGTACAAGAAAAACAAATTAAAAATAAAGCGAGAGATGAATTTAAACCTCTGCTAGTGGTTGTTTCTACATGATCACTTATATAAGGGGATCCTAAGAACCGAAGGTTTTTTTTTTTATTGTAACGATTCAATCCTCCCATTAATCTTTATTTTTTCCACCTAGGATTTGAGAATACTCACATAATAAATATATGGTTAATTTTAATAATGGTTGCAATTGATGGAGTGATTTAAAATTTAAAATACAAACATTGGCTTCAAGCTAATAAATATTCGAGATGATGGCTTTGTACAAAAAGTTCTAATGTTTCTATGGCCAAGCTTCTAAGTTGAAGTATTCTCCATATATAGATCAATTTTGAAATTAAAAAGTTATATATGCCAATACAAAAAAAAAATGAAGAAATTAATAAATGATTCTAGATTGGGGAGCAAAAAGGCATAAAATAACAAATTAATTGTAAATCACAGCGATAATTGTGTGAAAATAGATTTATTTCATAAAAGATCCCATCTTTAACGTGCTTAAAAAATAGGTGCCCTATAAAACCAAAAAAAGAAAAAAAAAGAAGAAAAAAAAAATCATATATAGACATGTGCTTATTGTTTTTGAGCAGTATGATGGGTATTAAAAAGTCAAGACATAAACATGGTTTATTTTGAATAAAGATTCTCTAAACAACAAAACTTTGGTCAAAACTTGCATTAATATCAAGTCAGTTGAAACGAAACATCACAAACCAATGGGGCCATTGCCTTCTATTGAATCAAGTTGACTTTTTAAAAAAACTTAAATATAATATATATATATATATATGAGAAACACACACAAATATTGAAGGCCTTAATTAATGACTTGAATAATGAGGAAAAGAGGAGGACAACAGCAACCATGACAACTAATTAAGCAGACCTTACAAAAAAACACAAATGACATTGAACAAAACCTAAACCACGTTGATGATTCCTGATCCTGATGACCAACATTAATGAACTTTAATCACCATTAATGAAGACATAATCACTGGTATTAAACTTAATTTGCATGCATGGGAATATGGGATTCATTTTCTTGACTAAAAAGGTGGCCGAGAGTGAGGCCATGGGAAGGCTTCATGGCCTAAATGGCCGCCATTGTGGGCTAGATTAGGAGGAAGGTTGAAGCTAGGAAGAGGTGGTGGTGGCTCCGGGAGGACACCATCTCCGGCGATCCCTGGAA
Source organism: Dioscorea dumetorum (assembly GCA_902712375.1). Classification (NCBI taxonomy): domain Eukaryota; kingdom Viridiplantae; phylum Streptophyta; class Magnoliopsida; order Dioscoreales; family Dioscoreaceae; genus Dioscorea; species Dioscorea dumetorum. Next base: position 61,174 of record CACTHL010000158.1, read on the forward strand.
GTTGGCCTTGTGCATCAACATCTTGAGTTTCTTCTTCACTGAGTGGTAACCTTTCATATGTAGCATTACCAAAGGTGGCGGCGACGAGCATCACAGGGCCGGCGGCGATAAGAGGCCCCACGACACTGCCTCCGACGACCTGACCTTGGCCGCCGGAGAGATAAACAGTGAGGCCGGTGGAGCCCGGCGGAGCAGGGCCGGGGAGGAAGGCGCCAGTCAAAGAGAGAATCTCAAACCGGCCATGCAGGGCGACAACGGCGGCGCCGGGAGAGGAGGGTTGGCGGAGAGTGACGCCGACGACGGATCCGGCACCGCTGAGGATGGAGACGCCGCGCTGGCGGCGGCGGGCGAAGCGTGCGATGCACTCGGTGATGTCGGCGCCGCCGGCGACCTCCATGACGTGGCTGCGAAGAGCGTTGGGGCTGTCTCGGGTGACGAAGATGGGTGGTTTGGGTTTGTTCTTGGAGCCGGGAGGGCGGCCGCGGGGCCGGCGAGAGCCGGCTTCAATGATGGCTCCTTCGCCGGGATCGTTGTTGATGTTTTCATTGTCTTCGTCGTCGTCGTCGTGGTTGGGTGGTACGGCGGAGGTGGGCTGGGAGTCTTTGAGAGGCATGTCTTGGGCTGTGTTTCCGGGGCTTGAGCCGGCCAGCTCGCCGCCGGAAAGGCCTAAGGGCCCTTGCCACCAACGGTTTGCCAGTTTGCCTTCTTTCTTAATTTGTTTCCTTTCTCTTTCTCTTCCTCTTTGTTTCTCCTCCTCTCCTCCTCCTTTCTTTAATTATCTCTTCTTATTCTTCTCTTCTTTTGTTTCTGCTTCTCTCTTTCTCTCTCTCTCTCTCTCTCTCTCTCTCTCTCTCCTTCTTCTTATTGATTTTCTCCTCTCCTCTTCTCTTTTCTCTCTTATGCTTCTTCTTCTACTACTACCACTACTACTACTACTACTATTCCCTTTCTTTTCTTTTCTTTTCTTTTTTTTCCTGGCAGGAATAGAGAATCACATAAAATTATAGAGAACTTAATTTAAAGAGATCGAAGTTGAGGGGAAATTAGAATCAAATCAAGTCAGATCAGATGAAGGCTGTTTCCTGATCTGAGGTTCCCCCTTAATTTTCCTCTTACCTCCTTTACAAGTCTATTATATCAGTTCATATACAGAAAGTAAACACATATAGATTGTCATATGTTGTATATTATATTTTATTGCCAATTTGGAAGAGAATGGATACTTAATTAATCCCCCCCACCACCACCCTTCCCTTTCATGTGAATGCGAAACTTTAGAAAAGATAGTCAAATATAAGCATTTTCTTATCCTTTCTCTTCCCTATACTGTGCTAAGCTCTATGTCACCCTTCCTTGAATCATTCAACAACTTCAAAGACCAACCAAACCTTCATTCAAAGGGAGGGCAATCAATCAAGCTTGATTTGATCTTTGAATGCCAATGTGTGCACTGGACTTGGATATATAAATGATGACTCTCTTCCTACAAGCTTCTTCATAATTTATTGATTAAACAAAGACTTGTTAAGGATCTCATTTGGTTTGGTCACAAACTCAAAGGCCATGGCCGGCCAGGGTTTATGTATATCACATCAATGGATCAATTGTTCACCTTCTTCTAATAGATTGTTTTAAAGATTAAAAACACTGAATCTTTGATGAGAGACTTGATTAAATAAAATAAATAGTTTGATGGATAACGAGGGGTTCTCTTATATATATATTCAGTAGTTGGTGCCAACTTGCAAGTACAACGGCTGCTCAACTACAGCAGACTGTGATGCTTCTCTATTATAATCCATGTTGATTACACTTTAACACTGTTATTAAGGCAATAATTAATGTATGTAAGCTATATGGCTATGTGGATATGGTTAAGGACAAGCTTGATTATTAATGGGTGAATTCATTGGATATACAAACTTTGATGAATCACATGATTGATTAATAGGTTTGAGAATCCAATGAAAAATAGATAAGTACTATATATATCATATTCTAAGCTTAAAGGTTGGAGCACAAGCATTTGTTTATTTATACAATTAATTTTTAGGGCATCTACATGGATATCCTTTGGAAAAACCATTTTTTCCTGAGTAATTTTTTTTATAAAGTTAATAAACCATGTATTCATTAGGATCAAAAGAACAATTACAAAATAAAATAACATAAATACAAGAGAAACAATAGAAGTACAAAAGAGTAGAGACACCATAAGAAAAAAAGAAAAAAAAAACAAGATATATACATAAATGGTTTACCGGTAGTGGTAAAAGTCCTAGGAGTCAATAGGATCTCTACCTAGGGCATTGTTAATTAAGTAGATTACAAGCTAGCGGTCGAGGTTTGTGGAGCATGTATCATCAAAGTCATGCCCATCTCGCACAAAAACCCTAGGAACTGTAAACTTCTTTTTACCACAACTATCACACCCTTCGACTTCTATTTTTTGTCTTCAAAAACTTCAACGGCTCAGAAGAACATATGACTAATCATGCAAATCAAGGAAGATAATAAGTAAAAAATTAAATTGTATGCGTATGAGGTTAGACACGGTTATCTTTATAATTTATTTTAAATATTTGCTTGATGAATTGGTGTATTTTTTGTCCGTGTATTTAAATGTGAACCACTTGTAGCTTACGTGTATAAAAAAATGGGCTTGATATCACATCAATTTTATTTCTTATCATGATTTATTATTGCGCAATGACATTAAACTTCCTATTTTAACACTAGAATTTTGAACGAGAATCAAAGTTATTATTTTCTCTTCGTAAAAATATATTGAACTCATTTGATCAAATGTAAAAAATAAAATAGAGAATACAAAATAGCTAGTTGACGAAAACAAAAAGTAAAAAAATACAAAAAAGAGTAATAGTGTGTATGTCGGAACTATAGCTTGAATCCACCAATGATGAATGTGAATATTACATAAAAAAATATTAAACAAACAAGTGGGATTGGTAGCACTTAGGAGATAATTATTGTAGATGGGCATTATTGGAAAAAATTAAACAATAGGGGTTGTTTAGATTAGTTTCTGAAAAACCCAGAAATATTTTTTTTATAAGTTAAATCTTTTTTGAGTTCAACAAAACTTGTTTGTATTGGTTTTCTTACAAAAACAGATCTTTGATAAAAAAACTGAAATATTGTTTTTTTCATAAGTTGATCATGTGGTGTTTTTTGGAAAAAACACTTTTCAGAAACTATTTTAGGATTATAAAATTAATAAATTGACCTTAAGAAATAAAAAATTTACTGTGTTTTTATATTTTTTTTCTCCCAATTATTTCACGGCCCTAAAAGTTAAATTTAGTGTTATCCGGGCGCACTATAAAGAAGCCTCCCAAATGAGTGGTTAAGCCAATAGATCAAATTTATAGAGACTTCTTTTGGAAGGGATGCGAACTTTGTTAAGAAGAGGTGCATGTAGACTGATCGGCTAACAACAATTATGCAAAAAAGACAATAATTTGGACTCCAAACTGCCATGTATCATGAAAATACAAAAATTACTAACGACTATATAAGTTGTTGTAACCCTTGGTTTAGTATCACATTGCCTAATAGATGGAATGTCCATATGCATATATGTGGAGAGTAGCTCTACCTTATAAAGCTGATTTTTTGGGGTTGTGAGTCCCCCGCTGCTGTGTGTAACATTTGGTGTTTTCATTGAGATGGGTGGTATGGGACTGAATGAGGAACTGATCAGCGAAGGGTTCGGAAAAAACCCCGAATGAAATGTATTTGCGTGAAGTACTACTGAGTGAAGCGTGTCTGACCCGACGAAGACGTCAGGTCTGATTGGGTGAGGAGTAGCTCCACCCTATCAGATTGGTCTTTTTGAGGTTGTGAATCTCTCACTGTGTGCAATACAGGCTATCCAAAAGAGGAATACGTTGATAGCTTTTGCAATGTGACACGTGCGGTCAACTTGAAGGTTTAATATAAGTGACTTAGGGGCATCGAGGAACTCCTATTCCAGGTAATATTTTAGAATATTAAACTGGAACGAAATTCTATTTGATTGTCAGTCATTTTTTTTTTTTACCTTGATATTTTAAAAAATTGATCATATAGTTTATTTTTCAGAATATTTGAACTATCGGATCATAAAAAATAATCAAACTGAAAAATTTCAACTTTAAAAAATGGTTTATGAGTGATTATGATCTTCCGGCCATTGTGGTTGGCATTTGCTTTTGTTTATTTTTAATGTATGAAATAAGAAGAGCTTACTGAATGGGTGATAAAGGATGGGAATGGCACTCGAGAGTTTCTTTCATCGGTTTAGTTAAGAGATTAATTATTTCGTGTTTTAAGGGCTTATGCGAACAATGTGCCATCTCAAAGTCGGCACTAACGCCGCCGATTTTGAGAACAATAAGCATGCTCGGGCGCGAAGCTTTCCTATTTGCACGCGCGATCTGCTTCACCCCCTAGGGTTTCATACCGAGCTCTCCATCGTCGCGATGGGTTTCGAGAACTCCTTCGAGTCCACCCCCGAGATGGAGGAGTTTCTGTGCCAGAGGCTTCTTGATCGCTCTCAACCCATCGCCGAGCGGTTCCGCGCTCTCTTCTCTCTTCGCAATCTCCGCGGCCCCGGTCCTCGCGAAGCCCTCGTGCTTGGTACGATCGCAATTACAGTCCTTTCTTTTAGAGTTTATTCATCACTTTTCAATTTCTGAAACCCTAATCCTTCTCATTGAATACATTTTCATCATGGTTTGGTTGATCATTGATTAGCTACAAGGGATTCTTCGAATTTGTTAGCCCATGAGGCCGCATTCGCGCTGGGACAAATGCAGGACCTTGAAGCTGTTCCCGCACTGGAGGAGATTCTCAAAGATCACTCCTTGCATCCCATTGTCCGCCATGAGGTATAGCTCGTTCAATCACAGTTGGTGGAATTTATCTTTACATTGTCTTTATGATTTTGTGCTAAGAGTTATGAAACATCAGGCAGCTGAAGCTCTTGGAGCAATTGGATTTGAAGGCATTGTTCCTTTGTTAGAAAATACTCTAGTATCGGATCCTGCTGTAGAGGTGAAAGAAACTTGTGAATTAGCTCTAAGGCGGATCAGGGAACAGAAGAATGTTGGTAATGAGGATGGACAGTGTCATGTTGAAACTTCACCTTTCTTATCTGTTGACCCAGCACTTCCCGCCTCCCTTTCTTCTTCAGTGGAACAACTAAGGTATATCCTAATGTATTTATTTTGTAATGACTGCCACACTGCATGTCAATTGAATTGTTTCCTGATTAGGTTCACCGTGTTTTCTTAAGGGAAGTTTTACTACGGGAAGAAGAGGGCATGTATGAGCGTTATGCAGCTTTATTTGCACTTCGCAACTGTGGTGATGGCCCTGCCGTAGGTGCCATTATTGATTCTCTAAGTGCTAAAAGTGCTCTCCTCCGACATGAGGTGTGTTTGCTTCTGCATCTGTTGATTTACTCCGGCTTTTCTGCAACCATTGTTAAATGATGAATGTATAACAATTGAATTTGGCAACTGTTCATATATGACAGCATCAGAATATGATCATATTCTTCAGAGGAGTTCATTTCCATAATGAAGTCATTTGTGAAACTTCTGTGTGTCTGTGTGTGTGTTTAGTGTAACATACTGCATCTATGTTTGTCATATCGGTTAGGCGTGGATTATGTTGTTACAAAATTCAATTATGTCCTTCAAAAGTTATGAAGGAAGCCTCCATGCTGTTTGGACCTAGCCTATGTGAGAAATTGTCTATTTTGACCAATCCAATACTATGCGCCATGGTTTTGCTATGTAAAAAGCGCTTCACATATTCATATCCAAATTATATATATTTTTCTCTCATCTATTCAATGTGGGATTATTTAGTTCACCCTTCTATTTAGTAAACCTAAGCAAAACCGGTGCTGGGGTGTCAGTAGCCCACCATCTACTGTTTGGTCCTTGCTCAACCCAACTCACATATCATACCTTACAATAGAGGGTCAACGAACTATCCCAGTTTAGAAGAATCAAACTCAAATACCATTTGCAACAACCCAACTCAATCCATGTGAGGAATTGTACACTTTGTTTCTTCTCATCTTCTCATACCATAACGCACCTCAAACCAACATTTTATCACGAGAATATATCGATAGCTCCCGCTCTTTTATATGTTACCATAATAAAATTTGGTTTGAAGTGCCTTTAATAGGACACGACACCATGAGGCACTATATGGATGTGCCAAAGTAGACAATTCTTCCCATGGGGTAGGTTGAGTTGTTACATCCTCCTCACATGTGTATTGTTCACTAATACATTTAGGACATAGATTGATAAACAACTTACTAAGGTGACATCTTACCTTTCATTGCAATTCTTAGTCCACTAGGTGAAACAAATTGCAAGGTTGAAGAAACAGATAATTGTTTATGGTGTGGAGTAAAACATCATGTCCCTGAAAATGATGGTAAGATCCAATTCATTTTGAAGATAATTGCTTGGGTTGCCTTTCTGTTGGTGTATAATATGAAAAGAATGTGCTTAGGATCCTTTGACTTTCCATTATAAATTATATTTGATAATATCAAAGAAGTTGTGTAAAAGACAGTAAACTTATAGATGTCCTTGTTAGAAATTTTGCTCACCTACTTCTATGAAGCATGCTGGATCTTCGCCATCTCTCTGTCTTATAAGCAATTATTTTATTTTACCCATTGGGCTTGAGATCAACTTATCAATGCAAGATATCCTTGCGAAGTTAACAAGCCAAGAGAAATCATGGTTTTATCTCAGCAAAGTTTCTTCTGTTCTACAAAGTTCGTGAATCTTCATTGCTTTAATTGTTTTACAGAACTCGATTCATCTGCGCAGTCCAAATGTTTGGCAGTAAAGATTTGTATTTTATGAGATATTGCTTGGTACTTTCATGAGCATAATTGAGGATATTGAGACAACTATTCTTTAAAATTCAGTATATACTCTAGACGGAAGTTTCCAGTGTTAACAGAAGATTCATCATGCCTATATACTGTTGTTCTGGCTCACCTTTTGAGATAAGTCCTGTAACAAAAATCAAATCTATTGATATATTCTCTTGTCTTCATATGAAGGTAGCATATGTATTAGGTCAATTGCAGAACAAGGCTGCTTCTGCTGCGTTATCCCAGATCCTCAGAAATGCAAATGAGCACCCCATGGTCAGACATGAAGCTGCAGAAGCACTAGGTTCGATAGCAGGTATTATCAGTCTAGCTACTCCATAGTATGACCTTTTTTTTCCCTCTACCATTCTGATTCATAACATGAGTTCGTGAAATTGTATTCTCATTCTAACAATGTTATAGCTAGGGTAGATCCAACCCTAATACCAATCCCAGCTGGATTGAAACTTCTTCCATTTTATAGCCATGATATGGTCTTTGCCTTTAATCATGTTTCAGACAATGAAAGTGTCGCCCTTCTAAAGGAATTCACCATGGATGCTGAGCCTATGGTCTCCCAGAGCTGTGAAGTTGCTCTCTCAATGCTGGAATTCGAAAGATCTGGCAAATCATTTGAGGTTAAACAACTAAGAACATATACTTATACTTCGATACTTTTTTAAAAAAAGAAATTTTTTTTTTTACAAACTGAACGGTCTGCCTTTATGATGCAGTATCTCTTCTTGCAAACTCCACAAGTGCAGTAGCGGTGAAACACCTACAGAATACGATTTGTCTACCAAATCTACATTACAATATAATCCAGCTGAAAAAAGCTGTTAGTTTTTACATTTATATGCATGCAAGAGAGACTTAGAAAAACCTCTGTTTTGATGGCAAATGAGTTGTAACACAAAACTCGGAAATTGTTTTCTATCAATAAAGCCTGTTTGTTTTTTAATCCTTCTCTTGTAAGAGTTCAATGGCAACAGCAGGAGCTGGCGAAGCTCCGTCTTTCCCGCCAAACATGATGGGTTCTCTCTTCCCGCGCTGCGCCACCCTGCGTTCTCTTCACCAACTCCATGCTCAGCTCATCATCAATGGCCTCCACCTCTCCACCATCTTAGCTTCCAAGCTCGCAAACGCCTACTTCTGCTTCCTCTCCCCTTACCATGCCCGCAAAGTGTTCGATCAGATTCCTGTCAAGAACTCGCACTTATGGAACACCATGTTGTCTGGCTACTCGAAGACTAATAACTTGTTCGAGCTCCTACACCTCTATAAGTTGGCACGGGCTGAGAATCATCGGCCTGATAGCTTTGCGTTAGTTTTCACAATCCGGGCTTGCACTGGACTGTCTCTTCTTAAGCAAGGCCTGTCGGTTCACTTGGAAGCCCTTCGAGCAGGTCTTGAATCCGGAGACTATGTCGCTCCGGCTCTTATCAGTATGTATGTCGAATCAGGTTGTTTGGTTGATGCTGAGAAGGTTTTCAATATAGTTTCCGCCCAGAATTGTTTTGTTTGGATCCTACTTATGCAAGGATATTCAAGAGCCTTTATGGATGTTCATGTTTTTGATTTGTTCAATCGGATGAGAAGGTTTGGACTAGAAGTAGAACCTTATTCTGCCCTGTATTTTGCTCGGGCATGCGGGAATGCCGGTGCTGCTAGAGAAGGACGAGTGATCCATGGCCTTTCCATTAAGAAGAATTTCTTGGAGTTTGGCAGTAATGTCTATCTACAGACCGCCCTGATGCACATGTACATGAAGAGTGGCTTCATTGATCTTGCTCGCAAGCTGTTTGATGAAATGCCTCTGAAGGATGTTGTTGCATTTAGTGCTATGATAGCTGGTCTCGCGCAATGTGGAAAAGCATATGAGTCGCTTTGTGTGTTCTATGACATGCTGGAAGAGGAGATTATGCCGAATAAGATCGTCTTTGCTAGTGTTTTACTGGCTTGCTCACACTTGGGAGCTTTACTGCAAGGGAAGAGTGTTCATGGGTTTATGGTCAGAAATGAGATGGAATTAGATGTTGTGACTTATTCTGCTCTGCTTGACATGTATGCAAAATGTGGATCCATTCGGTCTGCGTACAATGTATTTAGTGAAATGCCAGAGAGGAATGTGTATACTTGGAGTGCAATGATCGGAGCTTTTGGAGTGCATGGAATGTGTTCCGAAGCAACTGCTCTTTTCCATCGTATGAAGTCCGAGAACTGTGTGCCCAATCATGTAACATTTGTTTCGGTCTTGGCTGCCTGCAGCCATTCAGGTCGGGTTCAAGAAGGGCGACAATATTTTCATTCTATGGTTGAAGATCACAAGATAACTCCTACAAATGAGCATTATTCATGCATGGTTGATCTACTAGGCCGAGCAGGGTTAGTAGATGAAGCAGAGGCATTGGTCGAAGCAATGCCGGGTGAACCGAGTGCTAGTGTTTGGGGAGCTCTGTTAGGCGCTTGTAGAATGCACAAATGCATCGAATTAGCGGCTCGAGTGGCTGACAAACTATCTGTTTTAGAACCTGATCAGCCCAGTGCGCGTGTACTGCTCTGTAATATTTATGCATCAGCTGAAATGTGGGAGATGGTGAAGACGACGAGAGAAGCAATGAGTGAGCGGGGAATACGCAAAACAGCCGGCTTTAGCACCATTGAAGTTGATCGAAGCGTTTATATTTTCAATGCGATGGGTAGGTTGGAAGGACGTCACAAGGAAAGACTTGCAGGGATTTGGTCTTTGTTGAGTAGCCAAATGAAGGAACTGAGGTATATACACCGGACTTATCATTTGTTTGTTCTTCATGATGTCGACAACAATGAATCCAGAGAGTAGATTCTCTGCAGGATTTTTTGATAAAAATTAAACACCATATGTCAGGCACAATTGAAACAATTGCATTATCTTCTGACATTTCTATTTGCACAATAGTCAAACAAAGAGTTGGTGTTGCTGCTAATGAAGTTATGATGATGGAGAAAATCATTTGTTCTTAGTGTTCAAGCAAGCTTTCAGCACTTGATGTTTGGTTGAGATGTACATATAATATATGTATATATATTTATATATGGTGTAAAGGAACCATTGGGATTGGGGCTGTGAAAAGCTGATGTTCTGTGGGGATATTGCATTAATACAGTTCAATTTATCAAGGAATTGATATAAAAATGGTGATGTTTCTTCAATAATTTGGTTGTCTGTGTATCAGTAAACAATAAAGCAGCTTATGAGTTTAAATATTCCCATACTTTTTGCTCCACTGTTTCTGTGGTTGTTCTACAAAGCATTACTGTTCAATATTTGTTTAGGGTTTGTGTTAAGGAAACCCTAATTCAACTTGCATGAAACCTACATAGGCGTAGAAGATCACACAGCCTACCAACTTTAATTATCTTGCTCTCGATCATAATATGATTAATTATTACAAGTAATTAACAGTAGTACAATGAAACTCAGGAATGAAGAGATATGAGTAACAAAACTGATTTAATGTTGACCTAGATATTAAATAAAATATCTCTACCACTCATGAACGGTGAAGATAAGCAAAGGCAACAGAATGAAGATCATCCATGTCATGGTAAGTTGATCTTTTGATCATGTCTTCCTCCATGTCAAAAGACTCCATGCCACAAGAGTTCTCATCAAAGCTGACCGAGAATTGTTCGGTAATCAAGTTCGAATGATAATTATCTTGATAAGATTGATCAGCATTCATGTTCATAAGTGAACTCTGCAGTAATCCATTGCAGTCTTGATTGTTAGAAATGGAAGAAGAAGGAGAAGAAGAAGAGCCATTATTGATCACAAAGCTTTGTTCAGCTTGAGCTTTCAGTGATGCTAGCTGTGCTTGCAAGTTAACAACCTAAAGAACACACAAAATGAAAAGAATTACAGTACTGATCACTCATGTTGCAATGCAATGAAGAAGGTTTAAGATATATATATATATATATATATATAAAAGAAATTTTTTTTATTGGAAGAAGACTCACTTGTTGTTGGAGAGCAAAGATATGGGCAACACAACCATAGATTGGATCTCGAAGACGAGCTTGAGCTTCAAAAGAGATCGTTAGAGCGGCATCGCATCGATCATTGATCGGGAGGTGGCCGAGTAGTTTAGACACATTGCTTGCACCGAAAACTTTGTGAATTGCTGCAAAATGTGTTGATCCTTGTTCATGGCAAAAGTAAGGAGCAAAAACACAACCTTTAACACATTTCCTTCTCAAAAACTTGCAAGCTCCACAAGGAGAACCAAAGCCTGTCATTTTTAGCACTAAAAACTTCTTCTTCTTCTTCTTCTTCTTCTTCTTCTTCTTCTTGTGTTTTATTTTGCATAGACTAGCTAGTTGGTTTTATATAGTAGAAGAAGAGGAAAGGATGATCATAATGCAATCAATAAACAACTTGGTTGATGTTTCCTTAATGGCCTACAAATTTGATTATTTTTTTGCTGTACAAAGGCCCCTTTCACTTCATCTCCATTTCTATACACTCATTTGAGATTCCTTTCAATGAGAGTTTGTAGGACAGACAAAAGAAGGAGCTTAACACTCACCCAACTCATTTTAGGTTTGCTTGATCATTAGGCCCTTTTTGTGTCAGTAACCACAAGCACATGCATCTGTAAGTAGGATAATTAATTAGTGTGCACTAATTAACTTGAACTCACTTTCAAGAGCTTCTGGAACTGCTGCATGTTTTTTTTAGTATAATAACTTTTGCAATCAAACTTTGCATGGAAGTTAGATAACTAGATCATATATAGATTATAGCTAGACCTCCCTGGAAACCATTAAAGATGATGATTTCTTGCTTCATGTAAACTTGTTTGCCACTTGAACCTTTGTAGCTGATTTAATGATATGACATTAATTTACCAAGTGATCAGTTCTTGATTTGCACTTTAAATAGTATTAAATGACTAAGAAGATTAAACATCTCAACTGCCATCACCACTTGTATATGTCTCTCTCTCTCTCTCTCTCTCTCTCTCTCTCTCTCTCCTTTCAAAGCAGGTGCAAAATTATTGACAACCATTCCTAAGTAGTATATATTATTAAATTAGCTAGATTAATACTTGATACACTTGATGATGATGATGATGATGATCACTGTTTATTTATTTATTTATTTTGATCTCTCTAATTTTAATCTATAATATTTGTTCACACAAGTTACATTAAGTTTACTTTTGAGGAATCCCTACTAGCTAGTTAATCAATCAGGTGAAAACTTTTGCCTGAGTAGGTGCATGCATTTGCATGGCATGAAAAAGGTCATTATGCATGAAAAAAAAAAACAAGCTACGGTAAGTGTGCCAACTTTGTTTCTTTTTCAAGGTTTTTATTTTTTATGCATGAAAAATGAGCTATGGTTAGTGTGCCTATTTTGTTTCTTTTTCCAGGAGTTATCTTCCGCATGCCAAACATCATTACATTCTCTAAAGATTGACATTACGTGCCCAATCAAATCAAGCTCTCAATCTCATTCACAAATCAAAACATGCCAAGAAGGATCTTGGGACTTGAGATCACTAATTTTTGTTCAAAACTTTGATCTTTTAGACATCAATATCAATCAAGTAATTATAAGTTTACTTGCTATACTTAAGTTTGAGCAACCTAACCTAGTATAGAACTATAGAAACATATTTCCATTGAAACATCTTTATACATATAATTTTTTGAATTAAGTAATTAGATTACTCTTAATGCAAAAAAATGATTGAAAAGAATAGGTTAAGAGTAGGGACCCATGAAATGCAAGTCCATGTACGCACCTTCCTTTAATGTCCCCCACCTTACATGGCATTCCCTTCCAAGCGTGCAAGAAACCAAATTTTTAAGTAGTGGGCCAAGTGTGTGGGTTTAAACTTGGGGAGACACTCTAACTATAAAATATTTATAAGATGTGTTTTTTTATTTATTTTATTCTTCTTTAATTAATATCATTATTAATCAGTGCTATAGCTCTAGTGCATCACACTCACATCCAAGTTCAACAAGAGAGAGAAAAACAAAAGGAAATTACAACTTTATATATATATATATGTTCACTATAAGTCGTCTTCTTTTATATCAAACTCTATCAATATTTAGTTTAATCTTAATTTCCATTCACATTAATGTGAAGAACTAATGATATCATTATGTAATCATATAATTAATATGTGTTTTTGCTTGATATTACGATGTTAATTCAACAATATTACATATATATATATATAGTTATGGAAAATTACATGCTAATAATTTTGTTTTATAGTTTAATAACTGATTAAGTTAAGCATCTTTTGAACTCAACGTTGATCACTCAAGTGTCTCTATATACATGATGTTTGATGATTGGGAGTCCGTTGACTAGTCAAATTTGGCAGGGTTAGGGAAGAATCTAAAAGACCAAGCAACGAGACAGCTAGGTCCCACGTGGGACCCACAAAGGTACACGTGTCCACAAGCTTGCCATATTCTACGGTTCTTGGTCTCCGCTAGAAACCACCCAACAATTAATATTGAAAAACAGATGATGATGGTGATCACTACTCATGCATGGCTTTCTTTTTTTTTCTTTTTTTTTTTTCGGTAATTACCTCTTCACAAGCATTAATTCTAATTAATGCTTGATGTAGTGGTAATTGGTTTATATAATTGTATGCATGAAACCCTAATTATTTACTTACTGAAATGAAAACCTAACCAATGTCTCAAGTTTTCATTATATATATATATATATATATATAGAAGCTTGGATTGTTTTGGAAGGAATTATTGTGTCCAAGTATTTTGGATTATATATATATATATATATATATATATATATGTGGTTTTGTTGTCTGATATGGAGGCAAATATTCAAACTTATGATTCTGAGAATGAGAAAACAAGGATGTTGTCAACCTCTTTATTAAGTCACAGATAAAACCAATTTAGCGGTGCATTGTGGTTGATAAATGTGCATTTATTTTTCCTCATTCATAGATTTAGATTCTCTTTTAGTCAAGTACTTGTGCCATACTCTGATTACCTCCCTTGCCAGGTCCGTTTAACAGATGTGATCACATGTGTTTTCAAAAACAAAAGTTCTACCATTTTATTGGTCACAATAACTTAAAAATAATACTGATCACTTGTCATATATAAAATTATTTTATATATCTATCAATACTAATTAATTTATTGGTACATAATATAACCAATTAAGGTTTTAATCATGCTCAAAGTTGCATAAATATATGTAAGTTATTCGAGGGAGTATTGAGGCAAAGTATATCAATGGAACAAGTATATATATATCCTAGTAAACTATGAACCAAACGGACTAATATATGCAAGACAATGATCTAATTAACAGTAATGAATGATTATAAATAATTAGCCTAACTATGATGTTAGTTTTTATTTTTCAATACATTTAAATGAAACAATCACAAACAATAATTTAAAAATAATGGCAAACAACTAGTTTTGAATTCTCTCGTTGGATTGAAGCATTGGAAAAGCATCATAATTATTTATATAAAAAATAAATTAAGAAAACAGTATTATATGTGGATTTATTTTCAAGATGTATATTATGTGGCTCATTTATTTGTTTGAAAAGATATATGTGCTTCATCGGAAGTAAATGAGCTAAAAAAGTGAAATTTCTCAACTTTTGATATATATATTTTTTTTTGACAAAATATACTACAAACACTGCTATTTAAAGAAAATCGAACACATTTACAGAAGTGGAACAAACACAACAACTAATATGTCCTTATCTCCGAAATGAATAATATATGCAAGAGATCATGTACCAATAAACTATGACTAGATGTTAATTAATAAACCACGAGATCATGCTTATTGCTCAAATAAACGCAACTCCAAACTCAAAGAAAGCTACACTTGAGGAGTCTATTCCGACGATCAAATGAAATCCCAACTTTGTGGGGTCCATACTTGGAGGACAAACCAACTTGTAGAGAGACCCTCCAAACCTAATTAATTGATCATGTTTGCTTGTGATTTTGTAGTTTTGGTGTAATCCACTCTAGGTGGGCATAGCCATTTTTTTTTTTGTTCTTTGTCGCTTTTGTTCTATTGTTGTATTGTTATTTTTTGTCAATGTTTTTATCAATAAAATAAAATTTATTCATTTTAATTAAAAAAAAAAACAAATATCAGTTGGTTTTTATTTTGGGAGAAAAATAAGAAAACGTTGAGTGTTGTAATGGTGCTTAACTGATTATATATATTCATTGGGCCGGGTCAGAGCCCATAAAATATTTTGGATCAAGGCTCACGTTAAGTAGTAAAAGATTCGGCGGGACACCATACCAACAGAAACCCTAACCCTAGATGACCATCTCGTTGTATAAAACCCAATATTAGAAAACGGCATCACAACCCGACGGTGGTTTCCTTCTTTCTCTCCAGTGGTATTGGTTTTTTCACATTTAGTGTCATTTCTCTTGCGATTTGATCTTCAATCTAGGTCTCTTCTTTGTGATCTATTCTTTTGGGAATCCTTTTTTTCAGCACAAATCGAAGGCTTGCAGGCTGTTTATTAAAAAATTAAAGCTTTGTGAGCTCAAAAATTGTGCGAAATTAACATCGTCTCTCCCATCACTTGTTTTTCTGATTCTTTATTTCTCAGAAGAACTATGAAATCGAGACGGAAATCTACCTATTTTCCTTTTATTTTTTTTTTGTTCTATTCTTTTATCAATAAAGATGCGATTTTGCTTGATAGATTGTTCAGGAGCAATTGATAAAATAAAACTGATAATTTATTACGGCAAGGGTTTCAAGATCTCAACTTTAATAATCTCTCAACTGAAGAAATGTGTGATTAAAGAATTCAGATGATGACCTCAAGGTGTTTGTTGAAATGTCTGCGAAGATTTTTAGGGGATGTTTGTTGGGCTGTATTTGTGAATATTTGAATTTGAAAATCTTTGGATTTTAGAAAATTTTTATTTGTTTTAAAAGATTTTAGAAATTTTTGTATTTTTAAATTCTAACAATCAGGATTTTGGAATTCGGTCACAATAGCCGAATTCTAAAATCTAAGAGTTTGAATCCATCACCTCTTCACATGAGCCTGGATTCAAATAGATTTTATCTTTAAAATTTTTTTAAAAGATTTATCTACTAATATAATATAAAATTGATTTATTATATTATATTTATTATTTTAATAAACAATTAATATATTATATTTTATTATAATAAATTAAGTATATATTAATTACTCATAATATTTGAAATTTGAATTCATATTTACATAATATATATTAATTATTTATAATATTAGGGTGGAGTAATCTCACCATTGGTGGCCATAACAGATAATCCAGCCAATAATATATTCAACCAAACACTTGTTTTGACTCTTCTGAATTTACAAATCAAAGGATTTCTAAATATAAATACACTGCATTTTCAACTACAAACGCCCCCTTAGTGAGGGCTGGTTGGCTGTTTATGATCAAGTGATGTATTGTCTGATTGTCAAACATGGATTTTGGATTTGAGTTGATTTCTTCAAGAGAACGTGCGGAGAACTGAGTTTGTGAACATATGGGTGAACACTGTTTGCTGGAATTAAATCTACTCAGTGAAATTCAGTTTGTTGAATTGGGGCCAACCGCTGTCAACTTTGTATGCATAAATGCAAGAGCAGATAATTGGTGAGCAGTCTGACAGGATCAATGAATTAAGCAGCCATACAAACAGAGGAAATTTACTGAAACCAATGAGATAAATTAAATTGCCAATTCTCATAACCACCATCAGTCAAAAGTAACTATTTAATGTTTGTTGATAAAACTAGATGCAACTAATCCAGGAAACCCAAAAATATAGAGTACTTTAACCTCCCAAGCTTAAGCATTACATGATTTCCTAATCTGCCATTTTGACAAACATAAAAAAAATATGATCTCATGCGTGGACAATGACAAGAGCTTTCTTGCATTTAGACTGTTTTGGCTTTTGGGCCTTTCTTCTTGGCTTGCCTTCTTGGAATTGAATTCTTCATTCCCAGGAAAAAGAGCAAAGCGCCAAACAGAGCCAAGTTCTGCACCAAGCCACAAAAGAAGGAATAATTCATAAAGCAATTTCAATTTTGTAATCTATAGATTGGATAAAGCAAAGCTCGAAAGGCATGCCTGAGTGAACTTAACGAAGAGCTGAACAAACTCTGGCTTCTCGATGTCATAGTTGTAGAAATCATACACAACTGGTGTTATGAATGTCAAATAGAGCAGCTGCATATAGCAAAAGATCACAGATAAGAGACGTGAAATCAGCCGTTTAAAGACCATCTAAGTGAAACACATCATCCTCCATCAAAAATCCAGTCATAGCAACAGTTAACACTTTGTCACAAGTGGTTATAAACTAGGTTTCACCAAAAGCACCAGATCTGCTGGCACTTTCTGATCAGCGATTAAACGCGATCATGTTATCGTCATCATGGAAACCACCTATAAAAATATAAGTTTGTGAAAGAATTGTTTTGTAGACTTAGGGAGTACCAACCAGGAGATAAGCACCAAAGGAGCTGCTGAAAATAAAGAGGAGTCCTCCGAGCCCCTTCAGAGTTACGGTAGCAGCAATTACATGCCTCATCTGGAAAATATATGAAGGAGACAATCTTTTCAATAACAAATAGTAATCACAATAAATTCGATGGAAAAAGAACTCAGCAAAGCATATATTGGCGCACACACCTCAATTTCCGGGACGTTGACACCCAGATGAGAAGTAACATGATTGATGAAGAGGTTAAATTTGGGTCTAAGGGCTTTGGCTGCAGGGCCACCATCAACTCCAAAATCATTAAACCTGAGACATGGGCATCATTATTTCACTAGGCATAGAAGCACCCAAACTCAACCAACTTCCCCATGCCTAAGAACAGTATAAACAAAAGGGAGAACCCAAAGGGTGAAACAAAATAGCGATTAAGGCATTTTCATCTCCAGGCATTTGGCAGCACAGACATCAAGCATCTTCTTCTACAAACAGCACCAAATAAAAATGGTGGATCATACATTAAAACAAAGACCACCATGCAATTCCATCTCTTTATTTTTAGTATATTCTGTTTTCCACGTAGAAGAGACTCAAGATGAAGTCATCTACTT
This sequence comes from Dioscorea dumetorum, assembly GCA_902712375.1. NCBI lineage: Eukaryota > Viridiplantae > Streptophyta > Magnoliopsida > Dioscoreales > Dioscoreaceae > Dioscorea > Dioscorea dumetorum. The sequence goes on from CACTHL010000158.1 coordinate 79,246, forward strand.
CAGTAGTCATTGTACTAATTGATGAATGGTTAATGCACATAATTTAGATACAGAGATTAGAAATAACAAAGACAGACAAATCATAAATATAGCTTAACCAGTATCACTCAGATAGTATTGTTCCCATGACCAAAAAGAACAAAGAGAAAAATTAGTCCTGATTGGACTAACAATCTAATGAGGGGGTAGAAAATGTGCACCCAATCTTGACCTAAATATATCAGAACCCAAAGAACTCATCCCAAAAACATAGAATTACTGATAATGCTGCAACATCATCTATTTCTGTCATAATAAACCAATTGATTCTAATTATTTTGCTAAAAATACGGAAAGAAATTAGATGAAAAGGTGCTCTATTTAAGTGCCCGCCATAAATAACCTACTCCGACGACTCATTAATGGTAGGAAGAAGGACAAGTTTCAGCGCTACAAACTTGTCAATATCAAGCATTAAACCTAATCATTAACTAAATTATCAGTGAAGCCAGAAACTCTTAATCAATGATAGATCATACAAAAAAAACACATCTTTCCATTATCTAGCACACAACCGTGGATCTCATCTCCCAAAATCCACTAAAGATGTAAAATGAAGCCGGATCTAATGAACAATTTAAATCACCGAGATCAAACCGCAGATCACACACAAAACTAAGAAAATAAAAGAACAATGCAACTAAAACATCTAATGCACGCCATAACACCACCAGATCCACAAACCCAATCCTCAAAAAAACCAAAACCAGGAAGTAGAGGGAACCACAATCAAACACCATACCGATCTACAAAACCGGATAATAACTTCAAATCATAAGTTAAGACAAGAACTCCAAACTCTCAAAATTAAAGCTACTCTGCATAAACCCTAAAATAAATAAATAAATAAACAAGTAAAAACAAGAAAGAAGAACAGATCTAGAAAGCTCACTCCTGGTAAGCAGAGAGGATGAAGACGGAGGCAAAGAGAACTCTCCCTGCGAACGAGACGAACCCCATGACGATGGTCGCCGAGAGAGAGAGAGAGAGAGGGAGATATCTCGAATTCGCCGGCGACGAAATCGAAGCTTGGGGCTTTGCTGGAAGACTGGGGTGAAGAAACAGAGCTGCTTCGCTATTTAAAGCACAGGAAACGGAGAGCGGCAGCCTTTCGGACCCACTACGATACTAAAGGCCCCTGGTCTAATTGTTAATTACTTTAATGCCACGGAAGAGGAGCGTGCCAGTACCAAAATGGGCCGACATCTGCTTTAAAAGGCGTGTTTGTATCTCAACCGTTGGATCCTGAGTGAAAAAAAATAATAAAAGAAAAGGTGAGAAGCATAATTACACAAGGCTGGCAAAGAGTTATTAATGGAAAGCTTGTGATAGTCCCTGCTGAAATTTATGTATTTAAAAATGAAGAAAATTATTTTTATAACAGTGTAATTATTTTAATTTCACCTATTAAATTTTATGATAATCTCCCCCCGCCCAAATTTAGATTGGACAAAAGATAAAATCATCAAAAGCATAATTTTCTTTATTTTATAAAATAAATACATATTTAAAAAATAACTACTAGTCTAAAAGTTTTATTTATCAAATAATCATTATTTATTAAAATATAAATAAAATGCTAATAATATTTTAATCTATTAATACTGGTCTCTTTTGACAACAGTGATGTGTGTATATATATATATATATATATATATATATATATATATATATGCCACGCATGACATTATTCATCCTAACAAAATAAAGATTTTCCATGGAAGAGAAAAGCAAACCTACCTGCATTTTGAAGAGCAAACTGGGAAAGAACGGAAAATAATGTAAATTGAATATCAATGAAAGAATAAACCCGGTGAATCCAACATTTTGGTAGAAATATCAACCAGAATGTCTGGTAAGGTGTCATGAATTTTTATGTACAAAAAAAGAATGCTCCTTTCTTTCCACCAAGCGTTATCCCATGCACTAACCAGCCAATAAGCTTAAAGCCACAATTTTTCCCAGTCATAAACAATACTTCCACCAGTGGCTGCAAACTAGACATATATATACACTTTTTTTTCCTTATCTTTTAATCTTCTCTTGCTTTTGCTATACTGGATCAATGCTCCTAGGTAATATTCGTACAGGAAGGGTTTTAATCGGAGGGCCGAAGGAGTCCATATAGGGCCGATGAAATCCTTCATTTTTATCAGAGCCCTCCATGTAGTATGTCTTCGATAAACTCTTTGGATCTGCACTGCCACCAGCACCACTGTTATCATGTTCTGATTCATAGACACTTCCGTTCAACGTATCATCGCTGTGGTGACTAAAGTTATGGTGGCCAGTGAAGGGGGGCGGCTCAAGAAAACTACCTTGGGGACCCAATGAGTGTGGCTCGTCTGGCCCTGTCCGTGCCCACCAAGGTCTCTGAAAGTCATGCTGCCGGGGGTTCTGGTGATTGAGAATGCTGTCCCTGAATAATGTACTAGGCGTAGAAGCTTCCAAGTGACTCTGTGACAGATTCTGGTGGTGAAGAATGCTGTTCCTGAAAAATGGACTGGATGTAGAGGCCCCAGAATGGCTTTGCACTCTGTCTGAGAAGAGCAGGCCCCAGTTGTCTTCAGGATCTACGCGGTTCTGGGGGTGGTTGCTCGGTTGCCATGGATCATCATGCTGCCTGTATGCGATTCCACTAGACTGAGGAATGTTATTTATATTCTCCACTGTGTCTGATGGAGGAGACACATAATACCAATCTAGTAGATAGGGGGGAGTCCTCTGATCGATGTTTATCATCCATAAAGAATCCAAATTGTAGCCAGTTTGACGAACACCCCGTACATTTCTGTGGGCAAGTTCACCATCGCCACTGAGAACCGGGGCGAATTGATTAGCATGGTTCACTGAATACTCCTGATAGGTCATACGGTGCATTTGCTTCTCCCTGAAACTGCGAAGAGTGGATAGGAATTGCTGTCCTTGTGAATTAGGCTCCCATGTTGGATAGGCACTTTGAAAGCTGTATAAACAAATAGTTAACTTATTTACTTAATTTTAAGAGAGCAAAGCAGAAGTGCAAGTCCAACCCTATAGACGATAAAATTATGCAAAGTTGGTCACAGGAAAAGCCTGTAAAAATGCCTAGCACTCACAAGAAGAATGGCAAATGGATATAAACCATGATATTGTTGCTATCATCAATTTCATATCACTTTTCTCTCTTTAATTAAATATTTACAATCAAGACCAGTTGTCGTTGCACAAGAAGAGAGTATTAGCTAGAGGCTAAGCAATCAATATTCCCACACCTAAAAAGTTTTAATATAGAACTTTTAAGTTTGTTCTTGGATTATAGCCTTCTTAAATTAATTGGATGTCTCAAAAAAGACTACAAATATTAGTTTTAATATTAATTTAAGTTTATCTTGAACTTAATATTAGTTTTAATAAGAACAAAGCAATCTTCTTTCTTTATTTAGAGAGGCCTGAAGGAAAGAAAAGCTCATAAAGATATTGCCTCCATCATATGTTTGTCAACTTGACCTAGATTTTCTACTGTCAAGAGATGATACCTTAAGAAAGATTTCTCCATCTTGCCTTGGGAACTACGTTTTTCTCTAGGAGCATCATAGGGGGAACCATATTTCCTATTCCCATGACGTTCAAAGTCAAATACGCTTAAGCTGCAACAACATTAGAAAGTAACAAAGTGCCATTTTATAAAAACAAACCAAATAGGAAAACAATGAGCTTTTCATATTCTTCCCATAAAGAAAAACTAAATAACCTGCAAACATGACCAACACCTTCGATATCCACAGTGAAATCCGAGATGAAATGTAAAATGTCATCAACACGCTGTAATTGAAAATAGAAATGGTTTAAGAAGAAATCAAAGCACATTGAGATGAAGTTCGCTAAAAACAAGTACTGAGTATTACCTTTGGTAAAACAGATATGAGCAAGTATGGAGTGACAAAGATAGAGGCCATCTCTTCCAGTAGCAGCATCCCAGTGTACTGTCAATATGAAAATTATCAAGACTACCAAACCCATAAAAAAAAAACTTGCAAATAACCATTGACAATATATAGAAGAATTCCAATTACAAATTTCAGATTAACAAGATTGAAGAACAAGTTCAGGTCAGCATGTGATAACAGTCTATCATCGCCATATACATAAAAAAGAAATGAAAATGCATGCTTTGCAGAAGGCAATGGATCCTGCTTAGCTGATGGTGAAAAAGAGTTGATTAAAAAACAATTTACCAATCTGCCGTTGGATATGATATGTTTGTTTCCCAATGAACCAAAGACCAGTGTGCAAGATGACAATAAAAATTTAAGTTCAAGACAAACTACTATTTACAAAATAGTGTTTATAGTTGATATGCAAAAAGAAATCCATATAAAGACAGTTCCAAATTTTGGCATCGGTCCAAATTTCTAATTTTGTACTCCTTTCCAGATGCAATAATATTTTACCTGAAATAGATTTTCAAATTCTTTCCGAACCAAATCGCTATTTGCTTTACCACGCCATTTCTTTGGCATATAATGTGTATGCTGGACAACAAGAGACATTGCTCCTTCTTGATCAAGGACCTGTAGCTCATCAGACACAAGGGCCCTACTAATAGCAGTCACTGTTCCAAAGACAGCAGCATACCAAAATAAGTTGCGGCCATAAATCTGCAGACATGATTAATGTATGAGATGTCAAAAATACATTAAAACCAGCAGAAATATTATTCGACATTCATAAAAGAGGTCTTACATGACCCTCTAGAAGTGATTCGTCCAAGATAGCAATGATGATCAAAATTGCAGCAAAGCCCCCAGAGACAAAGGAAATAAATTTGGCAATGATTGTCACAAGAGGTGAGGGAAATTGCTTCAGATAATTGGAAGCATGCACAACGCTATTGTTCATTCGATGCTTGAATAAATGATCAACCTGAAATGGAAGTCTAGTACTAGTGAAAATGTGAAATAAATCACTTGCAATATAGCCTAGTAAAGTTAATGAGTAAAACCATCAGAAAACAGAAAGGACACTGTGGTCTATTGGCCATCACCCATGATTATAATAGAATATCCAGGTCATTTTAGGGTTGAGACTAAAGTTTGGTAATATGACAACTTGTTAAGAAATAATATTAGGCACCTGCCGTATGAGTGTTCACACAACAATGACTTCTGTCAGAATAGCAAAGTACAGCACACTAGAAAGCAGTTCACCTTAAATGGTATGAGACACCAAAGCGATACCTGATGAACAGCTTCTGCCCCGAAAATAAGATTGGGACAAAAACATACATTCATGAACAAGAATTTCTTCCCAGGTATAACAACAAATCCCAAAAGTAAAATGCCAAAAACAGAAGTCTAAACTTTCAAACTTATTTAAAGCAGAAATTAATGGACCAATGATCATGAATTTCCATTTACAACATATATGACTTGGAACTTAAAATATTATAAGCATCCTGATTTTTGCCATGCACGCTTAAGTACCTCATTGAACTCCCTGAAGATCCACTTGGCTAAGTTAGACCATCTTCGAGATGAAGCTGTACTAGGATGGTGATAGAATTGCTCCGCATGTCTAAGAAACAGATACACAAGCATAAAGATAACAAGGCATGGAGAGAGAATAAAAATGGCAACCCCAATCACCATTAGCCTCTTCCTCAATAATGATGGATTTGCAAGGAAGTCCCTTCGGATGTAAAATTTACTGCAGAAAGAGTAGTAGCTAGAATCAGCTTAGGATGAAGATAACTTACAAAAATTCAGTATGTTTCTTGGAAACTTAATATACAACCAAAATTTAGAATGTACTTTAAAACAATCAAAATATATAGCGCAGGATATAACAAGCAAATTATAAAAAACACACAAAAAAAAAAGCCATAAACTTAAGGGAATGCTTAAAAATTAGATCATCAACATATAGTGAATCAGTGATAATTCAAAGAAGATTGATACAATTTAGAAAAAGTACCAATTGAACAAGCATGCTGGGGATTTTTTTAAAAGTCAATCCATATGAGCCACTTGAAGTTATATAAACTGTTCTGTCATCCCTACTACAGATTATCCACAATGCAATTGAAATAAAATTAATATTTGTTAGACAGCCTGCTAGGGAGTGAAAGCCAGTTCTTCATATCAGGTGTGAATTGAGTGAAAAAATTGACACGACATTTTGCCATAGGAGGAATGCATGTAAATATGATGCGGTGGCAAGCAAATATGGGCCTACCTGTCAAACATACTTTGAAATATGCACCAATTCAAGACCCATTCAAAAGCCTTCGTAAGAATCAGACGATTTTGCCTTCCATTTGATCGAGAGTTGACGGTAGGACCAGCTCCAGGGACCCACCAAGGAATTGAAAAGGCAAGAACACCTTTGTTGAGCATCCCTATCAAGTAATTCTCTTTCCGCATTATTCTCATCATCACATCATGAGCAGAAAGATCTTTGACCACACATATTTTTTGTAATTCTTGTAGTCGAACAACTTTGTCTAAAATCTCTTGCCAAGAGGTTGTCTGGATCTCCATATCTGTAACTTTGAGACTGGGAAAAGGAGGGAAAGTACATAAAAAATAGGCCTTCATAACATAAGAACCAACTAATAAAAAGGATATAAGTTGCATTCTTACCTATTGTAATAAAACTTACGGATTTTAACCATATATTGGAATTGCACAATGAACTGCAAGAAGTTGAGTAGCCCATGAAAAGACAATAAGGCCATAGACCCAATAATAATTCCTTTTGTAATTGTGAAAGGAACGAGAGGATGCTGATTAATGGCTTCCTTTGCCAGATCACAGGTCCTGTTCCCTGACTCAAATGCATCAATCCCACATTTTGCATTCCAGAGATAATTCCAGTTAATAGCAAGGAAGCAAAATCCAATAAAGCATGTTACGAAAATCACAGTCAGAATTTCAAATATCCACTTAATGATGATGCACCGAAGACCTTTCTCGCGATGGTAACTATAAAGCCTCTCAAAGAACAGATCCAAATCAGCTATCGATTCTACCTCTAGCCCATCACCATTAAGAAGTCCTGATGGGCTTTCATTACCAGATTGAGGTAATCTCTGGTAATCCGACAGTTCAATCTCTGGTGGCACATCCTTAAGCAAGTGTGTATTAAGAGATGATCCACTTCGCCATTGCCATCTGAATCTGCTAGGAGCAGTCCCATCCTTTCGAATACCAGACATCATTTAGCAAAGATCAACGCAAGAAACTGTTGTTTATCCATGCTACATAGTGATCATCTGAATGCTGCACAAGAGGTGAGAGATTCAAGGAACAAAACCACATAATTACATCTGAAAAGGCCTACAGCATAAGAAAAGTCATAAAATCATATAGTGGATAGTGATGAATACGATTTATTTTGAAAAAGGGACCAACATAAATGCCGCAATTTAAGATTTTCATAGAAACATGGTAGAAGCAGTATCCTTGACATTTTAATAATAAGGAAAAAGATCTGTAGTGAAATCAGAAGAATAGACAGATAAAACTTCTTGAAATATAATGCAAGATCAATACATTACTAGAAACATGTATCAAGCCCACTTGCTGTCTATATAATTAACTAAAATTAGTAAGTACGGAATAATGCTGATTAGGGGTTTGTTCATGAATAAAATTCACATCAGTCTTCTAACAGCGATACACTTTCTACTTTATTGGCTGAGAATCTGTCTAACTTAAAAACTCATCATGACATGTACCACCAAAAATGTTAGGAAAGAGAACCAACTCAATCAAACCAGTCATCTTATGGTCAACAGAATCGTGAATTGGAATTTTCCGCCAATCAACTGAACAAGTACACAAAATCCAAAAACAAATACGATAAAAAATCGATGTCCTATCTCCTGCTGGTCGAGAGTGAATATATGTTCTGTCGTGTCTTCTGCGCAATGCAGACCCTGTCGTGCCACTTTCCTAACTTACCAGAGTATGATCGACTCCATAATTTCACATGGCATTGATCTTCTAAATAAGGGGTGGTCTATTGACACTAACTGAAATAAGGAATAATCTAAATTTCTAAACTGCTGTCAATAACAACATAGGTGATAAGAGTGGTGCCAACGGATTGCCAAAAAAATGATGCCTTTCAAACAGAAACACAGGCAGCTAAATGAAATCGATCCACCAATGCAATCTCTTCCTCCGTTAACTTCCTCCCACCATAAAATAGCATTCAACCCTATCTGCAAACTCAACACTATCCACATAAACTCATCCCGGTTGCCAAACCCTGATAACAGGGTAATCAAAGCACCAAAAATAACAACACAACTTCCCTAATCAACCCTCAATCAGTCACACCGCCAAGAAAGAACCTCCAGATCAACCACTGAACCACTCCTCACAAATCATCCCGAACCAATCCGATTCCCAATTCCATCAACCAAGCATAATCAAGAAACCAAGCATCCAAAATCACAAACAAAGAGGCATAGAAAACAATTCCATCAAAAACCTAGCCAACAAAGGGGAAAAACAAGGAAACACGAGAATTACCAGTAGTCCATGGCGTGATCGGCGAGAAGCCAGCGATCAAGAAATTAAAGGGAGAAAATAGCTAGGGTTTGTAAATTTAGGGCAGAGAGAAGGTAAGAGAAGGAGGAAGAGAAAGACAGAAGGACAATGGTTGCGTGGGAATTGAGGCACCGAGAGAAGAGGCTTCCTTCGGGCTGTGTCTATTTATCTCCTACTGTTCCGGGCTTAGGGCTGCGCCGCTATTGCTAAACTCTAGTTTCCTTATATTGAGGTTGTTCCTGAAATTACAATGAAACATGTATATTTGGGTACTTTTATAATTTTTTTATATTACAATAAAAAAAAATAATTAATTTGAAATAACCAAATGGTTCGTAATTTAACTCTATGCGAGAAATAGAAGTAAAATATTCAATTATTTCTGATATTAATATTTGTTGGAAGCAACAGTAATTATAAATCACCAATTATGGATGTACGCTACCAACCTAAATTTCTCATCTTTAATTGAGGGTGTATAGACTACACAATCAATTTTTGATCTGTGTACACATCGCTGATATATAGTGTTTGTTACATTTACAGGAAAAAAAATCAATTTGCAACAAGTTCAAAGAAATTAAAATTAAAATGTATGTCATAATTTTATTATGATGCTCAATTTTTAATTAATTTATAAGTAAAAAAATTATACTTTAAGGGGGTGTTTAGTTCGCGGTAACGTAAAAATATTACCGAGAATCTGGCGGTAATGTGGTTAGATTACCATGTTTGGTTACTATAGCAAGGGTAATGTTAATGGTAATATGAGATTACCAATAGTGAAATATTACCAGATATGGTGGTAGTAAGATTACCACCAAAACATATGGCCATCTGAATTACCAGGTTGGTGGTAATCTGGAATATTTTTTTTCCAATTATACCCCAGTCATTTAATCTAATTTAATATTATACTCATTATCAAAACCCTAGTTTTGTTCCATTTTTATTTAGATATTTATAACATAATATATATATATATATATATATATATATATATATATATATATATATATTATTAAAATTTTTAAATTAAAATTTTTAAAATTAATTTAAAAAATTTTAATTAATTTTTAGAACATAATATATATATATATATATATATATATATATATATATATATATCTAAATAATTTAAATTAAAATTTTTAAAATTTTATATGTAGGGGTATTTGGGTAAATTTGATATATTGCGAGATGATTACCATGATTAACCAAACATAGTAATGAAAGATTACTGGTAATATGAGTTCTCAACCAAACATAATAATCCCATGTTACTATAATATTCCTGGTCATATAACATTTCCGACCTTATTACTACAGTAATCTCATTACCATGGTAATATATCATTACTGTCAACCAAACGGCCCCTAAGTTCATTATTTTTATAACCTTCCGGACAAATCATGACTCTTGGAATTCTCAACGTGAAAGAATGGTGAAATGCCAACTATGTTGTTAATGGGTAAAATGCTAAACCACTTAATTTCTTTCCTTTTTTTCAAGTAAATGTTATTGTGATTATAGTGCTTGTTAATTTTGTATTTTTTTTATTAATTATTTGATGGTGAGATGGTAAGGATTGACATCATATTTTATGCTTCTCAATGTGGGAATTATCATGGCCTTAACCGATCACTTTCGGGCGTGTAGCACCTGATATGCATCATAACGACATGTCAACCTTCTTTGCAAGAACAATTAGTGAATTTCTGTTTGCATCACAAGCACATCGAAATAAAAGAAAGTAAGCAAAACCGAAAAACATTCACTGTACGAGAAACACGACACATGAAACCCATTTTGAGAGAGAAAACATAAACTCTCTTAAATTGATAAATATTTACAACCATGGCTAAAAACCAACACCAAGAGGCTTTATCTCCTCCCAAAGACACATTAGACCTTATTACAAGAGCTATCCCAAATCCCCAAGGTTAATTGAACCCCATGCCCAATACAGGTCAAGTCCCTAACTTCACTTAGCTTGCAGTGTCTACCGATGCGACTGTAGCTATAACAAGCCACCCTTGGTCACAGCGCGCAGCAGTACCGGTCACGCGTGGTAATACCGCGTGCCATCCTTGCCCCTGGCTCTGCCACGCTCCCGACTACGTGTCCACTTGCATACGCCTGCGTAAAACCTTGTCAAATCTGGAATCAGCTATCGGTCTCCCGGCCTGATCAAGTGTCCACTTGCATACGACTACGTGCCCACCCCTCCTAGACTTGGTAGAGTTCCAACACTCTACATAATTAAGCCTTGCAACACTTGACTCTTGGTATGGGCGCCTGCCTCACGCGCTCATCGGTCACGCTCGCGCGTCGCAAGGTCTCAGCACATGATTGTGCAGGATATTCCACCCGCTCTTGGTCACGACACAACACACGCCTCGCGCTAACCGCGCGCTACCCAATCCACGCAGCTGTACGTACTCGTAGCTTGGCCTATGTTAAAATATATACCCGCTGACCAAGTGTAAGGTCATCAACCCTTACAGAAATTTTCTAACATAGATAATAGATATTTGCTCCAGTGACACCGGAGTTGATGACCACCATCCTAAAAAATTATTAATATGACATGTCATGTTATGGAATTTTTTTTTTTTTTAATTTGGGAGAAGAATGTGAGATATTCCTGATCATAACTAAGGGAAAACATAGAAGAGGTTGGAGTTAATTACGGTTTGGTTTTGTTTCTTGTGAGTTCATAGCAGTCACTATAATAATCATAAATTATGTTTATTTTTGTGGACCATGATGACTGTGAAGGGGATTGAATGAGTTGTAATGACCATGGGCAATTAGAACACTCCAATTTAATTTAGATTTGAAAGTTTACTTTTCGCACCAACCCACCGATTATGTTTAAAATAATTTTTTTTTATGTTAATAATTTTTTAGTCTACTAACATCAAATCCTATCCAAAAACTGAGTTTGAATTTTAATTTTTGCAAAGTAAAAACACATTCATGTTGGAGTATCGTTTGAGGTTTTGTACACAACTTATCACATCGTGCCAAAACTTTAATAAAAAAAACTTTTTTTCTTTTTTTAAATTGAATTGATAGAAATATGTGATTGACCTATTTTAAAAAAAAAAAAATTAATTGAAACAAATGAATCAACTCTAGAAGTAAAAGACTGAGAACAATCAACAAGCAAAATACTCAAGTTTACTAAGGTAGCGTTTGGTTGGATGTAATTCTAAATGCAGTAGATTTCTAATTACATTGTAACTGTAAATCCATGGATTTGAAAATACAGTGCAGTTAAATCTGGTGTTTGGTTAGATGTAACTGGAACTACTGTATTATAAGATTTTATGTTTGTTTAAAAGGATTTGTAAATCTGAAATTAAACAACATATGTTTGGTTTGATATATTTTAAAAGTGTGATTACTCATAATAAAGTTAAACCCATATTATTTCATTTATCATTTAGTTATATTATTCTAATTAGTAAATATTTATTATGTATTAACTTTATTATTATTATGACAAACTTATTATTATATTTATTAACTTATTGTAATAAATATTTTAGAAATATAGTTATTTATTTACTTTTATTAGTATTATTATTATTATTATATTATTATATTCATTAATTTATTCCAATAAAATTTTATTAGAAATATAGTGAGTTATTAATTTTATTAATTTTTTATTACTATCTTATTTTAATAACTTATTTTAATAGTGAAATTGGACAATTAATTTTATTATTATTTAGTAATAAGATTTTTTTTTATTTTTTTTAATAAATCCCCAAATCCCAGGATTTTTCAAAATACCAGGATTTGGTTTTACGGCCAATTTGGCCGTAAAACCAAATCCCTCAGTCAAAGATATTTGGTTGGTCAAAGGAAAACTAAATCCCTCAAAACAAATAACGGATTTTAAAAAGTTGTGTTGATATTACTTTTTTTTACCCCTTACATACAGAAATGATATTTATTTCTAATAATTATTATTTATAAAAATAATAAAAACATAAATATATATTATAATAAATATTGCTTAATGTTTAATTAAAATTAATTTTAAAAAACTATTAATTTCATCCGTACTTATACTTTTTTAATTAATCACAAATGATATTTATTTCAAATAATTATTATTTATAAAATAATGAAAACGAAAATAGTTATTTTATTATTATTGATTATTGTTTAATTAAAAACTAATTTCAAAGAACTATTAAATTTTATTTCATACTTGTACTTTTTTAATTAATCACAAATGATATTTATTTCAAATAATTATTATTTATAAAATAATGAAAAAAAAAATATTATTATTGGTTAATATTTAATTAAAAATTAAATTTAAATAACTATTACTTTCATTACTTTAATTAATCACAAATTAATCACGAGTGATATTTATTTTAAATAATTATTAAATTTCTGCTATGATTATTAATTTTAATATATTATGACTCAAAGAATCATTTGAATTACCAGTTTCGTTTGTGAACTAAAATTGTAATTTTCCCTGTGTGGCCACTATGCGAAATAGATCACATGTTTTTACAACATAAACATTTTTAAATTAAGACGCACCATTTAATTGAGCTAACGAATAAATGCAAGTGCATGTCCAATTTCGATTGTAATTTTCCAACATGCATTCACAATACTAGCTCATTGTTTTGCAATGTCATTCATAAACCAAAGACTACTACAAAACATTAAAAAAAACTCCAACCACCAAAGTTGCACAAACAATTCACCAACCCACAAAAGGTAAAACATCAACAAACTGCAACATCGAACAAAAAAACAACTAGTAACAACATCGAACAAAAAGCAACTCCTTCACGTACTCATCTCATCATTCTAACATTGGCCTATCAAATGGATAAACCTGCAAAGAAACGACATCGGAATGGAAAATAGTTAGTTGATTTTTTTTTTAAATGCAAAAATGAAATTTAATATACAAATCAACCACAAGTAAATCTTAAAGAAAATAAACCAATGCCCAAATTTCTGCCAAACACATGAATATGTGAATGGTACGTAAAATAACTCATGCTACCAACATATGCATGTAAGGACATCACATTAATCACCCAAGTTACATAGATACAATGTTAAATTCTCACCATAAGTCACGCAAGGTCAGAAAAATCTCATTTATTTCAGGTGTTGCTTGAAGTCATTTTCATTGATTTACTGGCGTTCATTTTTATTGATAAATTATGTTTGCTTCTCGAACAATTAAATTTGACAACTTTTTTCACTAATAATTAAATTTGACAGCTGTCAAACAATATAGTACTGGCAATGGAGATTTACTGCTATTTCATGGGACAATAAACTAAGATGAAGTTTATATGAATGGGTATATGTACATCAATATGTGTCTATCCATCAGTTTTCATCTAATTATTTTATTTCATTCTGGTAATTTGAGTAAAGCTCATTAAATAAATAAATTGTAAAGCTCATTTTGGTAACCTAAGCAGTCTAACATCAGTAAATAACCAAAATAATTTCCCTTAATGTCCAAGGCTCTAAGTTGTCATAGTAGTGGTCAATCCTGTTTGTAAAATGATGACATTAATTCCTCCTCCAATGCCTAGATGGCAACACACTGCCGATCTCTTCTTATAAGATTTGATATAATTTGATAACTTCGATTAATCTAAAATGGGCTGCTCCTTTGAAAGCTTAAATAGCATATTTGGTGTTGTAAAAACAAATCAAGTATGAACATGTGCGTACCAAACAACCGTTAGTTTCTTTAATAAATCCAAAATGATCAAGTATGAACATGTGTGTATCAAAGAATTTCTTGGGAGTTTTAGTTCATAAAAACTATTAGTAACTTTGACATATGTATTGCAACCCAAAATGATCAATTACCTCAAGTTCTGGTTTTCTTTCTTTGGTCAAAATTTCCTCAAGCTCCTTTGTTGAAATGATTTTCCCTTGCTAAAAGAATAGAAGAACAGTGCCACCAAAACGCATATAGCAATGAATTGTCCTTTCAAGTAATCTTTGGTTAAAATCCATGTTAGTGGTTAAATCCAAAATGCGTCATATATCAAATAATCAGAGTCCATGATGATCAAGGAGTTAAATTGAAAAATGAGGCTACAGTCTACAATATCTACAACCTGATGAGAAGGAGAGCTCACGGTGATGCCGACATCGGATGGACACGCACCAGCGAGATTGGATGGTGACAATAATGAAATCCGGTGATGGCGGCCACCATGATGCCGAGGTCGAACATGACACGCACCGGAGACGATGATGATCGCAAGAAGGAGAGTTCACGGATATTGAAAATGCAAGATTCTCATGGGGGCTAGGGTTTGTGAATTATTACTTTATATGATGTTTTTTTGAAGTTTAAGAAGGGCAAAGAAGTAATTTGCTAGGGGGAATGGCTCATTACCTTGGGGGGAGGGGGGTTGGGTTAATGGTGACCCTCGAGGGTAATGATAACCTCCCCAAAAACCTAACTAAACATGGGTATGGGAATCAGGGGACAATGATTCCCCGAAGGGGGAACCATTATTGCCATCCAAACACACACTAAGAGTGATGACCTGATTGAGAGGAGTTGTGATTGACTGCTATGTGCATAATATGCCATTTAGCAATTGATATAGTGAATTACCTTTTTTCCTCCTTGGAATGTCTCAAGAGAATTTGGAATCACTTTGGCCTACTTGTCGACCTCACATTTGCTCCTACATGGCATACTGGGTTGTGGAGCTCTTGGAGATCGACCCTTACAGCCCATATGTCAAAAATTTGGAAGCTCCTGGCTCATGCTATAACTTAGAACATTTAGCTTGTGTGAAGTGAATGTATTTGCGAAATTAAATCTTTGCCTTGGATCTCAATCATTGCAAAGATTGGTTATATGATGTAATTATGGTTGTCTGCAATTCTAGAGTCAAAGAGAGTGAAACTAGAGAATTCCATTGCAACTATTACCCGTAAAACTAAAGTTTATGGAACCTTCTTCTTCGGAGAAAGCTATAATGTATATGGAATAGATAAGCCACATGATGATGCATTTAAAATCTATGCTGTAATATAATGTATTTTAGCTAGATTTTTTTTCGTATTCTTTTGTACATGCGGGGCCATGCTTAAGAAATATAGGGTGGTGTTTGAAATTGTTAGTTCCGACAGAGTGTGTGGGTTAATAATTCACTTAAATTCTCATGCAAGTATGTATACATAATGCAAACAATTAAGAAAAATGAGACACACAAAATTGGTAACCCAGTTCAGCACACCACTTGCTTATGTCTGGGTGCCGAGTCTGGAGATAAAATCCACTGAAAGAGGGAAAAAAGCATGAGTACAACATACTTACTCATATCACAAAGGTATACAATAACCCTCTCTAGATTATCAGATGCCCACTCTCTCACCCACTCACTCGGGTTTCTCACTCTAGTGTCTTATTCTAAATCTCAAAGTAGGGTCTTTTATATACACCTCTTTATGTCCCAAATATAGCGGAATCTTTTTTTTTAGAATATCCGCACCTTCCTAATTTGGGCTCTGCATCTCCAGTTGCGGCTAAACTTGATCTCTATTTATCCATGCCTGGGTTTCAAATTTCTCAATATATAATTGTGTCTTCAATTAGATACTCCCATAAATAGTTTCAATCTTTTTCTCTAAATTTGAACTTCAAATTACTTTGCTAAATATGGTCATGAGAATCTTGTTTATTTGCTAATGCTTTCTTAGCTTGTGTCTTCATTTAGCTTCACACCAAACTAGGCTTCAAATAATTTTGGGTTCCAAGTAATTGATCTCCATAATTGATTCACTTGTCAAAGATAAATTGTATCATCTCTTAAATTTTTCTCCACATGGTCATTGTTTGCACTTCAAGATAGATACTTCAAATTGACGCTCTCGTCAAAGCTAGCTCCCCTAAAGATATATCTTCATGTTTTTAATGTCTTCATAGCTTCATGTCATCTCTTGCCACATCATCATCCTATGTGTTAAATGAAGTCAACTACAGAGACTACACTTTAACCGAAATAATTCTTAATGACTTCCAATATTTGTATGAACGGGCAAGAGAATCTTATGTTACATCATTTTTTAAATAAAGAAATAAATAAAAAAATTTTAAGAGAAAATTACAAAATGATGTAGAACAACAAATTTATTATTATTATTATTAAAAAAAACAAATTTATTATTATTTTTAATAATATGAATAAATTATTTTGTTTATATATTTTTTATTATTGTGTACCAACAATGCATAGATAGAGATTCAAACTTTATATTTTTTATATCAGAGTTTAATATTTTACCTTTCTTTCATTGGAGTGGTGACAAACAACAAAATTATTGCACTGTAGTATCAAAATATATTTTGATAATACTTTATATAATAATAATAATAATAATAATAATAATTTCTCTTGAAAGATTCGTTTGTCCTTGAGATACTCTAACCAAATTATAATTACTCAAAAAAAAAAAACTAAATTATAATATGTGAAGATCAATGTAATGATGGGAAAAGAAAGGGCACACTTTGGGTAGCCATAAAATACATAAAAAACAATGATATAAAAACAAAAGCAGAGAATAAAAAAATTATAATACTTTGTCCATTATAATCAATCGGGTTTTTTAGTTTATTTATTATATTGTTTTTTGAAAATTTGGTATTAATTTATGCGAATTTTATATTAATATTTTAGTACAATTTCTTAAATAATTATTTTATTTTATAGTTATTTTTATTAGAGGAACAAAATGGAGGGATTAAATAGGTTATTAAACCAATAACAAAATGGAGTATATTATTATTATTATTATTATTATCCATTTATTTCAACACCCTACGGTCCCTACCCTCTCCAAAGAAACAATATCCACTTATTACAACAACACATACTGATATTTTAATATAATAACAAGTTCACAACAACAATAATACTAATAATAATAAACAAACTTTAAACATTTATTACACATGAACAATGCATTGAAATTATTATAAACCGCATTAAAACTTTAAAAAAAAAAAAAAAAAAAAAAAAAAAAAAAACCCATCAAGCCATCAAAGCCTCAAGAACACCATTAAAGCAAACCACAAAAGCATCAAGCTGATCCTTCGGAAAAGACGCTCCAAATTCAAGCCCGCCGCCATCTTCGGCGGCCTCCGCCATGGCGATCGTCTCAGCTCCTTTAATGGTGGTCACCTCCACCTTCACCGGCTTCCCCCACCCGAAGTCCACCTCATAAACCCTAAACCTCGTCGAGCCGGCGATCCACAACCCCTGGTTCGCCACCACCTCACCGAGCATCTGCGGCATCTCCTCACCGCCTTTAAAAATCCCATCTTTAAGCTCATCAATAGCTTTACCGATCGCCGCCGCCGCCGCACCAACTCCGGTGACCTCATGGACAATGTCCCCAACCTTGGCTTTCGTCGACTTGAACGCCAAGCAGCTGCCGAAGAATCCCGCCGGTAGCGGAGGGAGAGGCGTGGCCGGACATCGAGGGGGAAGCCGAAGTAGGCCATCTTCTCCTCCGGCCATCCTTTCGACCGGACCAAACACGCCCACATGAAAGCACATGAGATCACGAACGTTGAGAGATGGAATGGAGCTTTCCCGTCCGGATATCCCGCCGTTATCGCCGCCCTGATCTTCTCCAAATGCTCCTTTTTCAATCTAAAAGTGGCTAAAAACTCGTTTTTTTGCCGGCGCCGGCGCCGGAGTAGTTCTTGTACATTTCTTTGATATGTAAAGCGGTTTGGAGATAGATGGAGTAGAGATTGTAAGGGTCGCCGATGTTGGAACGGTCCGAAGATGGGGGGTTTGAGAAGGAGACCTCGCCGTCGCCGGCGAGGCAAGTGGCAGCCCAAGAACGGATGAAGTTGGTGGAGTTGGTGCCGTCGGCGACGACCTTACTGACGACGATGCCGAAACAGAGGCCTTGGTTTGGAAACAGAGTGACTTGCAATGCCATTAGAGGCTCTGACTCGTGAGCCAAGGTTGGGATCAAAGGTCGGAGCTTTGAGAAGTCACGGGCGTGGTCGCCGGCGAGGTATTGGAAATCTCCGGTGGACTCGCTGATCGTGAGGGAGACGGAGTCGCCGTCAGCGTAGTAGAGCTCGTAGACTTTCGGGGATGAAGGGGATTGACGGACATGACCGGCGAAGGGGAAGAAGTGCTGGAGAGTGAGGGAAAGAGAGGATTTGAAGGTCGGAAGATGGTCGGAGATGAAGTGGGACGTCGGATGGGGGAATTTGTAGAAGAAGAGACGCTCGACGACGCCGCCGCTGAGGAAGAAGACGTCGAGGAAGACGAGAGGGATGGAGGTTTCAGGGACGGAGGATTTGGGAGGAGAGATGAAGGATTGGTCGATGATAGTGAGCAATGGGGACGACGACGCCATTGATGACGTGGAGCAGACCTTGAGAAGAAATGGACGAGAAGAGTGATGATGAAGTGATAGTGTCTTTCTTTGCTTCGCTTATATATAAATATAACCCTGAAAAGGTATGAAATTATTAATGCATGGCTTTCGTGAAGTTTGTCATTTTATATTTAATATTAAAAAAAAAATATATTTGTTTTTATATTTGTAAATATTGATAACAGAACACTTATTAGTTTGTTAAAATAAAGAAAGTGAGGTGGTGGAATGGTGGTTTGCATTGGATTCAGGATGAGATTGTGTTTGTTTGTGTAAGGGGTGATGGGATAGTCATGAAAGGGGAGCAATGATTTATCATGGAATTTGAGGCTTGATATTATTGATGAGTAAATGTTATCATTTGCCTGGTTTACAAAAAAAAAAAAAGTCTTGATTTTCCTGATTTAAGAGTAGGCTAGTCAAGTAACTTTAGGAACACTTGTTGCTGTGCAATTTTCAGTGGCCTGATTAGAGATCATAGGATGTTGGTGTTCTTTCCGGTGGTTTCTTTTACAATAGAGAAGTTTGTTCTTGTGGACTTCAATATTGTAGAGTTTGATTCATATCTACAAAACTGTTATTTTTATGTTTTTCAGAACTCTTTTATTTTTTTAATTTTAAATAAACATAATTTATTCACTCTATAAAAAAAATAAAAACAAAAATAAAAGTACTATATGAATACTTTTTTTATAAAAAAATGAGAAAAATATGGAGGACTACAAAATATATATATATATATATATATATATATATATATATATATATATTTTGCAATAATTGTGTAGCTGTTAAAATCTTTAACTTTTATTTGATGTATAATTAAGATGTAATAATAAAAAATGTATCTTTTTAGGATGATTTATCCATATTATAATATATAATATATAATATTATAATATTATAAATAATTGAGTTATAGCACGGATGTGGGTACTATTTTGTGTGAAAATAGATAATATAAAATTTTTATATTATTTGTTGTTACTTCATGTAAATGCGGGATGAAAAATTATAAAATTACTACATGTGAATAAATATTAAAACACCAAATATGAAAGAAGCATGATGATTTTGTCACATTCAAATAAAAATGAGAAAAATAGATGGAAACTCTTTACCCAAAAAAAAAAAATTGGAACTTTCATTTTGTTTAAAAGCATAAAAACAAAAAAAAATACACACCAATTACTTGTAAAATTAAGTATATATTTATTGCTTGATTAAATATAGCTTTAGACTAAAAAACATTTCAAATTAACTAATGTTATGTGGAGATCACCCTCATTTTCTTAATGTAATTATAGAGATAACATGTTAAAATTTGTATACTATGATTTTTAGAGCACATCATATAATAATAGTTTAAGAACACAAAATTTATTTGCACACCATTTAAATGCAGATTCAAAGAAAATCAAAGAGAAATGTCCAAACAGAGTCTAAAGAAGCTCAAGACCTGCAAGGAAATGAGCTCTGAACTGATCCATGTCAATCTTAGGCATAGCAAAACCAATCTCAACACCTCCAGCGTTTCCTCTGCCTTCAGTCATTGCCATTGATGAAGAATTCCTGATCGAAGTACACTCCACCTTCACTGGTTTTCCCCACCCAAAATCAGTATCATAAACTCGAAACTTTGGTGATCCTGCAACTGATAATACTCTCTCTTCCATAGCCAGTTTCTTGATTAACTCCGGCCAATACTCCACCTCTCGAAGCACACCACCGGAATTTAGCTTGTAAATACTACCACCAATAGCTTCCGCTGCTTTTTGAACACCGTCGGAGTTCACAAGGTCAGCCACTTTCATTTGTAACATACAACCTCCAAGACAGTTTCCAAAGTATCCCTGTGGCAATGCCGGCCTCAGACGACTCCGGGCATTGGCGGCGAAGCACATGTGAGCAGTTTTGTCATTTGGCCACCCCGTAGACTTCACCAAACATGTCCAAACATAAGCACAGGCCATCACAAATGTAGAAGAATGGAATGACAGACACTCTCCATTCTTGTCCAGTACAAATTTCTTGAGCTTCTCTACATGCTCTGACTTGAGAGAAAACGTAGAGAAAATCACTTCGCTGACAGTTGTGGATGAGTTTCCCATCACTATTAAGGCACCATCTTCGGTGAAGGCTCGGAGAAAGAGAGAATGCAACTTCGAGTCATGGAGTGCTGTTCTGTCATAGAAGGGAGGAGCTAAAATAATGGGTGTAGTTGCCGCAGAGCTGCAAGTGGCTGCCCAGGACTTGATGAAGTTGATGGAGCTAGTACCATCACAAACTACATGGTTTATGCTGATAGCTAAACAGAGGCCATGGTTGGGAAATACAGTCACTTGTAACGCCATCAGGGGATGAGAGTAATCACCAGAGAGTGACACCAAGCCCGGAATCAAAGGCTGCAGATGCTTGAACTCTCTATCTTGGTCGCCAGAGAGTGTGCCAAAGTCAGCCTCAGATTCAGCTAAGATGAATGGAACAGTGCCTATGTCTTCAGAAAAATGGTACTCAAACTTGTGCTCTGAATTGGGGTTGCTCCGAACACGGCTGGCGAGAAGGAACAAGTGCTGGAGGGTGAGGGAGAGGGAGGCCTTCAAAGTTGGAAGAAAGTGATCGATGAAATGAGAGGTTGAGTGGGAGAACTTGTAGAAGAAAAGCCTCTCGACAGCGCCGGCTCGCAGCCATAGCAGATCGAAGAAGCTCAAAGGGATGGATGTCTCAGGTACTGAACCCTTTGGAGGAGAGATTGAAGCTTGGTTGAGCACCTTGACTGCATGGTGTGATGAGGATGATGCCATGGCCACTAAGTCGAAGACATCAGATATGGGAAACTAGCTCATATTATAGATCAGATGGCAAACAGTCTAATCTCAATTATAAACACCACAATATATTTTTTTAAAACAAATGAAAAGGAAAACATCAGGCATGATGACACTCGCAAGTTTATGATAACAAGAAAACACAGCTATTCATTTAAATAATTGTTTGTTTTCCAGGATGATATCATGCGATTTGACTGAAACTGTTAACCAAGCATGGGCAAATCATTTATGAATAAAAAAACATATATACTGCCAAGAGTTCCATGATTGCATCAGGTACTAATCAACCATATGGGGAGGTGTGATACGATGGACATACTGATCTTAGTTGGGCTGCCAGCTCTGTTGCAAATTCTCGGCCATTGAATTATTTATGTCAAACAGATTTCAGCAGGTTGCAGTTCTGCAGCTTTTGTGTGATCTGAGAATGGATCAGCTTGGACAGTGAAAACAAATCACAAGACTCGGGCTTTGTTCTTCAACTTGTCAATGAGCTCATCGACCGATGAGACGATTACCCCAGCTTTCCTTTTAGGGGGTTCGGTCACTTGAACAACTTCCAAATCAGACTTGATGTCCACATTAAGTTCTTCAAGAGTCACTTTCTTAATGACCTTTGATTTTGCTTTCATTATGTTCGGAAGTGTCGCGTATCTTGGCTGATTCAAACGTAGATCCGTGCTGCAACATTAGAAATAAGCTTAGTTCAGTAGATAAACAGAAGACCACACATAAGTTTACCAGATATAATTAGCAATCAATTTGTGAGAAAATTAGAGGTTCAATTAAATGTGAACTCTCATTTAGCCCTGATGGCCATTCTTTGAAAAAGTCTGCTTTTATGAAATCAAAGATTCTGCTGCACACCAGTACTTCACCAAGCAAGAATGAAAAGGCCGGTTCTTCTAGACAAAGATAGAACCTTGTTGACAATACTTGGAATCTAGATTGACTATTAACACTCATCTTTTAGTTCTGTGCAAAAATAAAAACCAAGAAGGGCATTGGTTAGCCAGGATCACTGGCATGCTCAGAGATAATAGAGATTAGTGAATGGAAGAATGACAGGGGAGAGGCGTGACAACAAAAGTATGTTACCCAAATAGAGATTGAACCACAGGACATTGCACTTAAGGTGTACATACAGGCCATAGCTGCTCTTAGAATACCCAGGGTCACAACAAGATTTTGAAATAGGATAAATAATTTAAATCTATAAGATAACAAATCTATATATCATCACAGAACTACTGGTAAGTCCAAGTGGAGTCTTGACTTTAACATCCACCTTACTTTCAATATTTGAATTTTCTAGTATCTCTGGTTCTCTAGATTAGAACTCCAATTATAAACAACGGTGAAAAGACAAAAAAAAACAGAGCTGAAGTGCAGGACTTTACGTGATTACTGCAGGTAAATCTAAAGAGAGGGTCTCAAGTCCGCCATCCACCTCTTTTTCAACTGTTGCTACTTGCTTCTCCTTGTCCAATAGAACCTACTATGCATAGCAGATAAAAACCATTACAAGCCATAATAAGGGTTTTCATCAAATAGCAAAGAGAACTCATGTTACAAATATTCATGTAAAGTTACAAGATATGTGATGCTAGCGACAAATCATAAATTTGTGCAAAGAATCCCACACTTAATTTGTAGTTATAGAAGCTATTGTGGCACTGACGTGATGGTGCCACAGATTTTGGTTTACGCATCAACCCACAAAATCCAGGCTTGAGATCATAAACCCCAAAAAGAAATTTACTAGCAGAAAATAACAGACCTTTGATGCAAAAGTTCCTTGGGGCCATTTAAGCAATCCTGCAACCATCTGCCCAGTTTGATTGCAATCATCATCTATTGCCTGGAATAACAGCTATTTTAGCGAGTGGCAACATAGGAAATGAGGAAACATATCTTACAGCAAACTAACTATTCAGGAAAGCAACAAAATTAATCTGTCTCAATGATGGAATCACGTACAAATCAAGGTATAAGAGAGCGAAAAAAAAAAGATCGCTTTAAACTACAATGTTTTTAAAAGCCAAAAGTTTCTGGAATTGAAATCTACGACTTTTTTCCGTCATCAAATATTTTCCTGCTTGAATTCCCCAAGCAAATTTACATATATCAGCAAATGATATTAAATCATTGATAGAAACATCGACAAGTTCCAAACTTGGATCATACTAAAAGAAAACCGACTAGTTTTTTCACAAAACATCAACAATCTGAACTTGAATTAAAGACTAAAGCATACTCAGAATCCAGAAAAGCTACGAGTTTTTGTGCATTATAAAAAAATCACATACAAATGAAAGGAAAAAGAAAGTGATTTTTTAAACCATATTGCTCCAGCAGGTTTAGAGAATCCAAATCTGTAGTTCTTTATCCAAAAAAAATCTTGTCCTGGTCTCTCTTCTTACACTAATTGATAAGCAGCATAGAGTTGATAGCACAAACGTAGAAGAGTCAAATACTCAATTAAGGATCAGATTTCAGAAAAACACCAAAATCAAAACCAGAATTATATATAAAGAAAAAAGGTACCTGCTTGCCGAGGATCATAAGTCCAGGGCGTTCAATCTCAGCAAGTGCTTTGAGAATCTTGGCAACAGACAGTGGGAGAACCGGGCCGAGCGAACCGGAGTCAACATGAATAGCACGGTCAGCACCCATGGCGAGGGCCGTGCGGAGAGTATCAGCACATTGGGCGGGTCCAACGGAGACGGCAACGACTTCGGACGCAGCACCGGCTTCACGGATCCGCAGAGCCTCCTCAACCGCAATCTCACAGAACGGATTCATCGACATCTTGACATTGCTCGTCTCCACTCCACTCTGCGATCAAAACAACCAAAAACGAAAAAATCAGATCATCCATGGCCGGACATTGACTAACCATCGGAGAAATACCTTGTCAGATTTCACTCGGATCTTCACGGCATAATCGATGACGCGCTTCACTGCCACCATGATCTTCATCTTCTCCTCCAGAGCTCAAAGGAGGAGTTTTCGGAGTTAAATAGACTTTCATCTATAGAACACGGTGGCTATCCCAACGGCTTCAAGCATCGCCGTTCATCTCACACTTGATGGAGATCAACGGCTCTTATCAACAGTTTCACGAGGGTTTTAAGTTAAGAGTCACTAGTTCAACAAGACCCTTTCCAGATTGCACCGCCACCGCCACCGCCACCGCTATAGCCGACGATGAGACGAGCTTCGTCTTTGGTATCCAATCTCGTTGCCAAATCCAAAACTTTTTCCCGGAACTCCCCCAAAACTTTCCCTAATCCTCGGTCGTTCCCGAGATGCCCCTGCCAGTATCTCCAAACCTTTTCCCATAACACCTCTCCTTCTTCTCCGGCGCCGGTTCCTGCTCCTTCCCGGCAGTGCAAACTCAGAGAACTCTCCGAGCTCGAGGAAAAGTTTGAAGCGGCCACCAGCACCGATGAGATCCTCGCGGCCTTTGAGGCGTTGGAGCCCTTGCTCTCTCCCGATGATCACAAACTCGGCCTCTCTTGCCTCAAGGTCGGTCAGCACCTTGAATCCATCTCCTTCGACGATCATCAGAAAACCCTTGAATTCGCTCGCCGCGCGCTCAGCATACTCGATCGTGACTCCAAGCCATCCATCTCGGTCGCCATGGCGCTCCACTTGGTCGGGGCCGTTCACTACACGCTAAAGCGATTTAACGACAGCCTCGGGTTCTTGAACCGCGCCAATCGAATCCTCACCGCCATCGAAAAGGAGGGATCTTGCGACTTCGATGTCCGGCCAGTGGTCCACGCCGTGCAACTCCAGCTCGCCAACACCAAAACAGCTATGGGACGCCGCGAGGAAGCTCTGGTCAATCTCCGTAGATGCTTGGATCTTAAAGTTGAGATCTTGGAGCCGGACAGCCGGGAACTAGGTGCCGCCCATAGGGATTTAGCTGAAGCTTATGCCTCAGTTCTGAATTTCAAGGAGGCATTGCCTCTCTGTTTGAAAGCGTTGGAGATCCATGAGAAGCAATTGGGACCGAATTCCGTTGATGTGGCTCATGACCGGCGGCTTCTCGGAGTGATATACACCGGTTTGGAAAAGCATGAGAAGGCATTGGATCAGAATGAGAAATCTCAGAAGGTGTTGAAGAGTTGGGGAATGGGGCCAGATCTTTTGAATGCTGAGATTGATCAAGCTAACATCCAGATTGCACTGGGGAAGTTGGACGAGGCGATAAAAACTCTGAAAGGTGTTGTGGAGCAGACTGATAAGGACAGCGAGGCCCGGGCGTTGGTCTTTGTTTCAATGGCAAAGGCATTGTGTAGCCAAGAGAAATTTGCAGATTCTAAAAGATGTTTAGAGATTTCCTGTGAAATCCTCAAGAACAAGGAGTTTGTTTCTCCTGAAATGGTGGCTGAAACTTTTGTTGAGATATCATCATTGTATGAGTCGATGAATGAGTTCAATACTGCAATTTCATTGCTTAAGAGAGCTCTGTCAATGCTTGAGAGGCTTCCGCAACAGCAGCACTTGGAAGGGAATGTCTCGGCGAAGATTGGATGGTTGCTACTCTTGACTGGGAAAGTCGAACTCGCTGTTCCTTATCTTGAAAGTGCGGCGGAGAGATTGAAGGAGACCTTCGGTCCAAAACATTTCGGTGTAGGATATATCTATAACAATTTGGGAGCTGCATATTTGGAAATGAAGCGGCTGCAATCAGCTGCACAGATGTTCGCATTGGCGAAGGACATCATGGATGTTTCCCTGGGACCTCACCATGCTGATTCAATTGAAGCATGCCAGAGCCTTGCCAATGCATACAGCGCAATGGGAAGGTGAGCTAGCTTCTCATCATATTGCTTCCTTTATTGTTCTATCATAATTGAGCATGCAAAAATGATTCTGCTTTGTGGCTAGGTAGTAGATTATATAAAACATGTTTCAGCATGGCATAAGGTATGAATCTAGTCAGAATGAATGTTATTGACTATAGAGCTTCAGAGCATGTTTTAACCATGAATGATGCAAAACTTGCATGCTTCAATACCAATATGTGTTTTACCGTGGTTGCATGTTACTGTTAAAAATCTGATATATCTGAGAAGTGTTGGAGTATTTAATCTAACATTCTTTGTTGTATACATTGCACAAATATCTGTGTTTCTTTTATGGCTTATTCTTGGCACAAATTAGTAACATTTGTTTGCTTCAAGCACAGTTATATTCTTGCTTTGGAGTTCCAGCAACGAGTGGTTGATGCATGGGAAAGTTATGGTCCAAATGCTACCAATGAACTTAGAGAGGCCAAGCGACTTCTTGATGAGCTAAAGAAGAAAGCCAGTGGATCAATCTCTGAGGCCATTATTCACAAGGCTTTGCCACATGGGAGTGACTCTCTCCATACCAAATCCAACTAGCATTAAAATTCTGGTTAGTTATTGTTCATGATACCTACTTTTATTCAAACAATGCTTATGATGTATAAATCTTGAAATTGTAATTTGATTGCTCTGCAGATAAATAGGAACCACAATGTGCTATGAATGCCCATATTTCTGAATTTTATGCTAAGCTGCTGAATGGAATAAACAAGGCATCATATCAAAACACAAACATGTCCTATTTTTATCAATCTGGAGTTGTTGAGGAGAGACAGTAACTGACAGGAATTAGGATTGTTCTAGGAAATCTAACTATGGACTTGTCCCAAGATTTTGTTTTTGTTCGTTGTAAATGTGATAATTTTGCAACTACCAACTATTTCAAAGATTTACAACAATGAAAAACTCTTTCAATTGCTGCTGAAACCATGAACAGGAAAATTACTAACCACCAGAAAACAGAATCCAGTCCCAACGGGAAGATGGATCACCCTGATCATCGCACTCGCTCCATTACTGCAGGTGTGGATTATGTTGTAGAATCCTCTGAACTAACAAATAGAGTTGTTTATTGTTTGAAGAATCCATGGAGAAAGATCGCCTCACCGTCTGAACATTAAACTGGTCATCCTTGTTCCTCAGATCAATGCATTCATCTCCCATGCTACCAACTTTGTGCAACACTGGAGGAGGATTGATTTGTGCCTCCACTCTCAGGTCATCTTCTCCAACTTGAATCACTTGACTTTCATTATCTTGGCTTATGAAATCCATGGAACATGAGAACATATCTCTGCTACTGATGCCTCCTCTGCAAACAGGGCAATTGGAATTGGATTGAAGCCAAGTGTCAATGCAGTCAATGTGGAAGACATGGAAGCAGTGTGGCAGAATTTTGAGCCTCTCATCCTCTTGGTACTCATTCAGGCACACTGAACATTCATGGAAAGAAGGCCTCTCAGCTCTGAACTGAATTATGGGAATTGCCTGAATTGCTTGCTCTGTTAGGCCCTGGTTCATGCATGGTGACTCTCGCCACCTGCCGATCATGTCTCGTCGGCGCCGGCAACATTTGACAACATAGAGATAGTAACTCACCAGAAGGATTGCAGTTGTGATTATTCCTAGCAGTGAAACTCCAAGTATGGGGAAGCTTGTTTCTGATGAAGAATGGGACTTGTTTGTTTCCATTGGAGAAGTAGAAAGAAAGAGTGAAGGATTCAAAAGGAGTGTGCATTGATTTGTGCTTAAACTTTGTATTTGTATTTATTTATTTATTTTGTATGTTTGCAACTATTCATTTGATGAGACAATGAATAGCTCATGGGCTGTTTGCCTAAAAGGGGTTTGATTGTTGGGGAAAAATCAGGGTGGAAAATCAAAGCTTTGCCTGTTTTTGGCTCTGTGCTTTGTGATATGAATGTGTTTAATTTTGATATTTGTTTATGCTCATTTCCCTTCTTTATTTTTTTTTTTTGTAAAAAAATACAGGGAATTTGTTTTTCCCTAAAAGTATGTATAATGTCAAAGGATTCTTGTTCCAATGTATGAAGTTTGAATTTTAGCATAATTTTGACGTGTTGAGTTTTTTTAAAAAACATTGTTCTGGTTTTTCTTTTCTCTATACACAGTCTTAGATTTTAAAATAAATTTTGAAATAATATTTTCCTTAAAAAAATTGAAATAATGTTTATGCCAATTTATTCATGAAATTAAAAGTTGGTGTAATTTACTTCTTTGATATGGTTGTGTTCATAGCTTTTATAAAAACTAGGTCAAACCAAGAACTGTCTGCTTATAAAAAACATATCACATGTTCATGTCTTGATATATGGACATAAGAACAAAATCACCTATTTAATTTGGAAATATTTTAGTTCATTACTTTCTATATAGAATTCGATTTGAAAGTTGATGAAATTCTCTTTATATATCATAACTTTTGTTAGGAATATCTGAATTATTTATAGATGACATTTAAATTGATCATATTTTATGATCAATGTGTTTATACCGTTGATTATACTTTTGAGTTCATATATATCTAATGATTTATTATATTGAAATACATATAATATATTGGAAGCGTGGCAAGAATGTTGAGGGCTCTACCAAAGCCTACATGTTGAGCTTTTGTATCTTTGTGATGGAAAGAAAGGGAAAAAAAATGGAATGACATGACACCAAAAGTTAGCTTTACAACTTTGCTCTTGGCCTATTAAATCATGAAGGTTGATGAATAAGGGACAAAAGAAGGTTTACGTCCCATTAATCACTCACTATTAGCATGAATCTTTTTAAATTTTTCTCATATTAATGAGTTTGCAACTTTGGTGCTCATTTTTAGCATTCAACCCTTTTTTTTTTTTTTTTTTTAACAAAAAGATGACAAACACCCCTATGAAAAATATGGGTGCGGAGTAAGTTTAACGAGTATTTATGTTTTTATTTTGTGTGAGATTTAATGTTTGATTTTATGTCATCCCCAATCAAACATTTTACATAAAAAAATTCAGTACCAACAGGTCAAAAACCGTTAGTAATAATAGTTAAAATACACCTACTTAATAAAAAAATATATAATAATATAATTAAAAATGGTGAAAATAACGAAAAAAAACCAGTTTGATAAAATATATAGATACTATGGTATCCAGAGAATAATCGGCAAATATTACTATCCATTCAGGGTGTCATGAGCCAAAATTTTCAATGAAACTTAGCAGGTGCGCCAGGTCAAATATTATATATATATATATATATATATATATATATATATATATAAATAGAATCTATTATACATGAACATCATATATGTATATAAATATATATTGGAAATTGGAAATTGAATCTATTACTATCTATATATATTTACACAAGGAATCATATATAATAGAGTTGTGTAACATGGAGATGCCATTCAATTCACAGGAAGAGTGGCAAATAATTGAGGGTCTATAACTTCACTGCATCCATGGCTCAAAAAGGAACTCTATATACTCTATAAGATGGCATGCATTGGAAGAAGGCAAAGCTTTTCAGAACTCCCATTCCTTTGCTTGTGATCAAACATGGAATTCAAAAGCCCTTTGACACAACCATTCAATGAAAACCAGACACACATTCACACATAAATATGTGAAAGTTGGTTTGGTTCAATCATGGGACCCACTCACAACACTCAAAGCTTATCTTTGTGCATTCCTTTCCTTTCCTTTCCTTTCATCCTCTTCTTGTTCTTGATGATGATCAAGATGGTGATGATATGTGTGTTCCATCTGTTTTTACTTTTGGTTTCATGTGTTTGAACACTAGGAATAATTCCCTTTGGTCTCATGTTCATGTGTTTGAACACCAGCAATAAAGTAAATTTAGTTCAGTGAATGAAAGGAAGTGGAGAGATCCATGCTGGCTTTTCTTGTCTCTTTTGTTTGATGCTTTGTTTTGATGATACCAAAGCAGTTGGAGTAGGTATGTTTCATAAATTACTGTGTGCTCTGTGCATGTTGTTTTTGATTAAATTTCACCTCCCCCCGTCTTCTTTGACCACCAAAATAAATAAATAAATAATAAAATTTAAAAACACTTTTTTTTTTTAAAATTTTTTTTCCAAAAGAGTCGTCATCGTGAAATTAGACAAGTTACAGTGTTTTAATAATATTCTAAAAATTTTATATAAATAAATTATCCTACAAAATAATAAAACACATCAAGAATCTATAATTTTTCTATAATCCACTATTAGAGGAGTGAAAAATTCGGTTTTTCTCAGTCAAAGTCTATATTAAAATTAATTTAATAAACAGTAAATAAGCAATCCACTATGATACTAAGACCAATGAACAATATATATATATATATATATATATATAGTATTATTACAGTAACACAGGCAGTGCTAAGTGTCATACCAATAGTACTACATGATAACAAATTAATAAAGAACATGGAAAGCGTCATAGTCATAGGTGCAAGTGGTGAATGGATGGACGTCCTTACATGATAACAAAAAGTGGAAAAATTAATATCATAAACTTTGAGGAGATGGCGTTGATGGTGAACCCTTAAGACTACAGTCCCTCTGAGGGTTTCAGGTTTCAGGTTTCAGGTTTCAAATCTCGTCAGTGAATCGTCAATGGGGTGGGAGGCACTTTTGCACACGAGTTGGACCGTAGATAATTGATACTGCTTGGCGATTATATCCAAATCTCCTAATTTGATTTTCTTCAAGGCTGTCTTTGATATACAGATAGCTAGATAGATATATAGTCAAAAAGCCAAACATGTGATAAAATGCATTCAAATTTAAGGGAGGGAGGTGTTAACTGAGTGTGGGTTATATGATCCTCACCAACCAGCCATTCATGTCAAAGCTGCCATTTTTGACCATGAATTGAAGATTAATTAAATGCATTGATATCCAGAAGAAGATAACAACACCACCACCACCACCACTTCCGAGAGAGAGAGAGAGAGAGAGAGAGAGAGAGAATGGAGGAACTCCTGTCAAATGTACACCATGAAAGCTTGCCAGAAAGCTACATACTCCCAGTGGATAAACGGCCAGGTTTGATCATCAAGAAAACCATCCCTGTGATAGACCTTGCAGCTCATAACCATGAACACACTGCCATGCAAATCCTTCAAGCTTGCAAGGAATTTGGCTTCTTTCAGGTCCTCTCCAAATTATCTAGTACTTTTTATCTCTAATTACAAATGAAAGCACTATTATTGATCATCTATATATATATATATATCTTAAGGTGGTGAACCATGGAATTGAAGAAGAAGTGATAAGAGACATGCTGAGGATAAGCAAGGAGTTCTTCCAGTTGCCAATTGAAGAGAAGGCTGTGTACTTTTCAGAAGATGTGACTAAGCTTCCGAGACTTCACACAAGCACCACCCGTGTGAACACAATGGAGAAGAAAGTCTGGAGAGATTGTTTCAAGTTTGTCTGCCACCCCGTTGATCCTCATTCCATGGATCAATGGCCAAACATACCACCCGGTTTCAGGTCCTTAATTCTTTTCCAATTTTTTTTTTTCTGTTTATTTATTTGCAACAGAATTGAATAGATTAAGAACTTCGATCTCTTGTTTAATTTACAGAGAGATTGCTCCAAAGTATTCAAAGTTTGCAAGAGAACTGGGACTGAAGATGTTGGAGTTTATTTCTCAAGGACTGAAACTCAATGATAACTTCTTCAATGGGGAACTCAGTGATGGTACTTCCATAATAAACATCAACTTTTACCCACAATGTCCAGACCCCAGTCTGGCACTTGGATTACTCAGTCACTGTGATCCAAATCTCATCACTGTTCTTCTCCAAGATGATCATGTCAATGGCCTCCAAGTCCTTCACCATGGTGATTGGATTTCTGTTGATCCAACTCCCAATGCTTTTGTCATTAATGTTGGCCATCAATTGGAGGTACATTAACTGCAATCTTTTCTTTAATGGTATAAATTTTTACTTTGGTTTAATTTACTGTTTTCTTTTTTTTTTTTTTTTACATTTTTACAGTTTATCACTAATGGGATACTGAAGAGTGTGGAACATAGAGCAGTGACAAGCTCAAACATGTCTAGGATTTCAATTGCAACATTCATTTATCCGAGCTCTGACTGTGTGATTGGACCTGCTAAACAATTGATTGATGAGAAGCATGGTCCAGTTTTCAGAGAATTCAAGCTGGAGGAGTTTATGAGCGTTTATAATGGTCACCTTGGTGATACTGCAAACATTATGGATGCTTTCAAAATCAAGGCTTGAAGTTCTATATATATAATTTATTTGGTTTCTGAGAGAATGAGACAGCATTGAAGTTTAATTAGTACTTGTTTTCTGAGAATAAGACAGGATTGACCTTTTTATATATGTACTTATATTAATTTTGTCATTTACAAGGAAACTCTTGAGAAGTTTCACATAATTTGAAGATGTATCACTTGATGTTGCAGCTTGTTAATTAATCATAAATAAAAATAAACTCAAATGATGGATGTTTGATCAAATATTGTGTGCATTTTGAAGAATCTTTTTGTTATTTTTAGTTTATTTAATTTATAAAAAAAACATATTAAAGACAATTTTGGCACGTTTGTTATTTGGATTTGCAGAGAAAATTAGCAGTGAGTCAACCTTTTCAAAATCAATATTTATTCATATACACATGTGGTATTTTGATCTCTCACATCAGCTGTGGAAGAATCTCATTATAATTATTGTTGTTTTTTTTTTTTTTTTTCAAAAGATGAATAAGTTAAATATTTCATGAGTTACTCAAATATACCACCCTACAATAGACGAGTAACCAAAGGGCTTGTAGCCCAGCGGTATCTCGGGTCCCTTCGTGGGAAGAGACGCGAGTTCAATCCCCCCGAACCGCGCTCCCCCGTTCCAAGAGGGTGAGGACATTGTAGGCAATCCCTCAGCCACGTGTACGCCCTGAGAGTTGGCGCTTGTCGCCCTATCTCAAAAAAAAAAAAAACAATAGACGAGTAATTAGCATTTCAATTTTTTCTAATTTAAAGGTTGAGAATGTAGATTATATACACACACACACAATTTATTTCAATATTTACCTCTGGCTCTAACAAATAAGTGTAATGACTATAGTTCTATTCTTTTTTTTAATAATAATTGCTTAATGAGGTATTTTTGACTTTATGTTCCACTATTTTTTTATTTATTATCGAAATATTTAATATGAATAGCAACAAAACATAAAAACAGATAAGGAATAGCAACTAAACATAAGAAAGAAATTCTAAGCAAAAATAAAATCTAAAGATGAGATAAAATCATACGATTCAATTGAAAAAGGCAAAACAAAAAATAAAATATCAGTCCACAAAAATCACTCCCAAAAAACATAACGAAAAAACTCAATATATATATATATATATAATTTTAGTATTAGAACACAAAAAATGAGAGAAGAGAGGATTCAAAATCTAGAATGTTCCCATTTTATTACTAACCAAATTTTTTAAAAATAAAAAATAAAAAATAAAAAGTTGATGGGAATGCCAGCGTCAATGAACACGTGGACCTTTGCATGAGACCAAAACCTTGTTGTTCAAGGTAATTAAAAATAAAATAAAATAAAAAGAAAAATTCCAATAAAGCCATCTCCATGAGTTGACACTTTGACTAATCTAGAGAAAGAAATAAGAAATCAAATCCAATTCTATTTTCACCGGGTCCCACTTCTCCTCTAATTCCACCTGTCCCTCTCACCCACTTCCCAAATACGCCCCTGCAAAACCACATAATCAATAACTCCATAGTTAATATTATAAAAACAATTTATGAGGACTTTTACGCAAATCAAAGAAAGCCAACGGTATATATAAACTCAAAACTTTCGCCAACTTAGTAACTCCATTGACAAAATGGAGGAGATCTCTCCGAGACGAAGCAAGAACGAGAGAGACGATTCCGAGGTCCGGTACCGTGGAGTTCGCCGCCGTCCATGGGGCACGTTCGCCGCCGAGATCCGTGACTCCAACCGGCACGGCGTCAGAGTTTGGCTCGGCACCTTTAACACCGCTGAAGAAGCAGCCCGGGCTTATGACCGCGCCGCCTACGCCATGAGAGGCAGCTCTGCTGTTCTTAACTTCCCCAGTGAACATCATTCTCTAATTACCTCTTCTTCTACTAATCCTTCATCATCATCATCATCATCATCATCATCTTCTTCTTCTTCTTCTTCTTCTTCTTCTTTGAGGAGTGGGCAAGTGATAGAGTTGGAGTATTTGGATGATAAGTTGTTGGAGGAGATGCTTGCTTCTGAGGAGAAGGGAAACAATTCTTCTTCTTTGCACTAAGTGAAGATTTGATGTAACTTCAGTCATGCATGTTTCATGACTGTTGGTATAATGTTGATCAGATATTATTAAAATCAGAATTAATTTGCGTTTTTAAAAGAATGGATGGATGAATTGTTTATTTAATTTTTTTGGTGTGTGTTCTTCTTCTTTTACTTTGCATGATGTGAAGATTTGTTTTGGGCTTCAATTGTGTTTGGTTATATGTTTGGTTGTTCGTAAAATGTTGATTGTTGGTTATTACAAGATTAATGGTAGAGATCAACATTCAATTATTTACGTTGTTGTTGTTGTTGTTGTTCTTTATTTTATAAAATCCAGATTAATTAATTTAATTCAATCATATATCAATTTTAAATATTGTTTATTAATTGGTTTATAGAGATTAGAGTCTGTAATTTATTCATTTTTTGACAAATAGGTGACAAGCACTCTCTATTTATGAGAAGTGAGGAATATTAACATATGTGGAGCAAACTAATTAACAAACATTTGTGTTCTTACTTTTTTGTGGGTTTTTATGCTTCGATCTCATGTTTTCTTGAATACAAATATAATTTTTCTTTGAATTAGAAATGAAATGTGCTTCATGATTTTTTTTTTTTTTATAAAAAGGCTATGGATTTCTATTTTTTAACTTTAGCTTGAGATGGAAATAAAATACTAAGTTTTTTGTTAATTCTAGGGATATTTGTAATTTTCACATTTGCTAATTTAATTACAAATGTTTGTTTGCAGCAATAACTTTTTCTAAATACACTAACAGCAGAATCATATCATTTGATGACATGACTACAATTTGTGCAATTATCTATCTTGAGTAGAGCAAAATATATTATGAATTATTTAAAAACTGCAAATGTTGAGTATGAATGTTTGCCTTGATGTTTCCTTCACTATATCCCTTGCAAAAATCCAAGTGGGGCGAGCTTGGGAAAAAAATTTTAATTTAAATCCAGGCCCTTGCCACTGTTTTGGCTTATTTTTCTCTCCCTTGCATATACATATCTCTGTAATTGTAAACTTTAGAAAAAAGGTATATGATTAATACAATATTAGTGCGATTGTGGATACAGGTCATATTTACCGAATCACTTAAAAATATTGTGCGGATGTTTTGATTTCTTGTTTTGCTTTACCTAATTTTCTTTTTTTCATTGCTTATATTCAAATATTTTGTTTGATCTTTAACATGAAATAAATACTAATTTAGATGGCCATGGAAACATTAAACCATGCTACAGAGACAACAACAAGAAATTAAATTTAGTTTAGTAGTATGAATACACTAATTTTAAACTCCTTTCAAGAATATCAAATTTCATCCTTGACCAAAATTAACCTCGACATCAAAACTTGATGTCCGAAAAGGCGGAGGCATTTTTATTGTAAAATCGTTCTACATATTCCTTAACGATGGTGGACTAAGACGTTCTTTGGTGGGCTAGGATGCTTAATATGGAAGGGACCTAGCTTGTCTAAGAAAATCAAGATTTTCACATGACGTACTTAAGATGACAAGATCTTGACCCTAGTAAATCTTGCAAAACGAGGATGTAATAGATTATAGTTTATGACTACCTGCGTTGTCCATGACTACTTGTGCACTCTACCATGTTGGAGAGAATAATGTTGACTATCTCTTTTGTAATTGCCCATTTGCCTCCAAGCTCTCGATTCACTTTTAGCACATTTTTTATCTTCCCTAATATCATATATATTTCAATAAAAGAATGTTAGCCTTAATAGAGAAGTGACCTTGATAAGCACTTTTGAGATGTTAGGGAGCTCTTGATACATCGTTTATGTATACCTAGCAAGTGCACGAGTCATATAAGTAATAAAATGTACTCGAGGGGCAAATATATAATTGAGTCCTCAAGGACCAGCTCTCATCATACTAACTTACCTTCAATTATTTAGCTGATGAAAAGGATAGTAGATGCGTACTAAGGCTATGGACTAAAAACCAGAAAGAATGATAGGATGCGAATATGAAGTAAAATCAATGAGATAGAATGGTGCCCAGAACATCAATCCCCTTGAGTTTCGTTTACAATTGAATCCATATATCGTATTTGTGTTGAGAATTTTGCGACCGTGGAGTCTCCAAATATAGTATAGCCCCTTTGGTCCAAGTGACTAGCTCTAATCTCATATGATATAATTAAATATTCTATGATGGCATTATCACTCCTTAAGACCCACTATTAGTTTTTACCCTAATCCAGAAAGTTTGACACCATACATTCTATCTCTAGGTGAACACTCGGGCCCTATCATCTATGTTGGACATAGTATAATTGATTTCACAATGCTAATCATATAAATCAAATATATAATTGGTCAACCAAGCAAACAATCACAACCGTGAAAAATGCATAGACAATTTACACAATAAAGGATGCGTCAATGCATAAATGAGATAAATCAATTACAAAACATCATCAAGATTCATAGTCCGAGACGCAAAGATTGCTATCATAATAAAAATTTTCTTAAAAAAAAAATAGAGATGAAGTCCCCCCCGAATTGCGATCTGAATCGCCACAATTGTAGTGTAAGCTTGGCTTGATTAAATAGTTCAATAGTTCATTCCTCTAATTGGAACCCTAGCCATCCTCTTTATAAATAGCCAAAAAATACCCCTCAAACCTAACTTCAGGTTTTATTTAGCAAGTAATGGGCTAGTGCATGGCCTTGCTTCATGGTGTGCTTAACGCGTACTTTTTCCTACTGACACTTAGATTCAGTTCTGAAGAACAAACTAGAATCTAGAGATTTGCACAGAGTAATAGAACCATGTAGAGGGTTGTGCTTTTCAAATTCTTCTACTCGGCCTCCCCGCACGCTATTAACACGGCCATGTTAAGGGCCATTCTCTTCTTTGGAATGTTCTTTAATGCTCATTTTGCTCGGAAATACATTCATTTTCTCTTTTTTTCAAGGCCAGCTATCCTACACATTTAATACAAATTACCCAATGTAGCACTACAAATTACACCTCATCACATCTTAATCAAGGCTATCATTTGGAACATCTCACTAGAGAGGAACAATATTTTTAATTTTTGCGTCCTCTCAGCTTATTCAATTAAAATCAAAATCGATCACATGATTCTCTTTTAGATATATGCAATTTTGAATGCGATAAGGAGTAACATGATGAAAATTTCAGCTACAATATTTAAATGAAGCCTTAACTTTATTCACCCTCCCTCCGATACCTCTGTCTCAAAGAGATTGATATCTTCCATTTAGGGTGTTTTTGGTTGAATGACCTAGCTTTAGACACCATCCCTTAGAAGCCTTCTTGTGCTATCTTCCTCAACATCTGGTGGGTTAGCTGGCAACCTTTGTATAGTAGTTTTTCTCATGATAAAAATAGATAAACCATTAGTTCATTAATAAAAAAATGATAACAATAGAAGAGAGAGCGAGTACAAAAGTAGAGGAAAGACAGACATCAAAACATTAAGCCAAAACAAAGAGATACATCCACCATAAATACGGAAACTAATTAAGAACCCAAGATAACCCGCAACAAGGGAGAACGGTGGCACTCTGGAGACAAACCAAGAGAATTATTCATCCAAGAGGCACAATTGAACAAAAATGAGGGGTGCTAAGTGATTTACATATTGTATACTTCTTTTTTTATTTATACCTTTTTATTATAATTTTAATGAATCAGTGGTTTGCCCATTATTATAAAAAATAATGAATAAAATAATAATAACAATAATAATTCAAACAATAAACTCTAAAGAAATAGCAACAATCCCTATCTTAATTATAAGTACTATCTTCAAAGAAATCTCTTCGAGAAGATTGGAAATTAATGTAGGCAAATTGGACGGCCATTTGAACATGATCATAATTTTCTAGGGATGCACATCCATCCAATTTAATAGTATAACTATATATATATATACACAAATGGCAAGGATCTAATATAGAGTACTAACCGATGTATGATTCTCACCCTTCTTAATTCATCCATGCATGAAAAATGCATAGGGAACATGAGACCATAAATCATGGTTTGATATATTGTGTGAATATATATATATAGACTTATAAAAGGAGTATTCTTCTTGACAAGCTTGGAATATGAGTCCAATTTGGATGGCCACATGTTCAGAACAAGACTTCAGAACTATATATAACTGCAATATATGTGGCCATCACCTAATAATTACATGCAAACCAGACCAAACCAGACCAATTATATATTGCAGTACCAGACCAAACCAGACCAGACCAGACCAAACCAATTACCAAACCAAGAACAAGACTTCAGAACTATATATTGCAGTTATATCACTAAAATAATGGAAACAAGGAACCCTAAAAGAGATCACACCTTCACCTAATAATTATTGTTTTCAAAGAAATATATATATATATATATATATATATATATATACATAATTCAGAAGCAGCCTGGAATGTAAGAACAATGAACCAACACATGGGGGTTTTGACCAACTTGATGATTGTTCATCAAGAATCACTGAAGATAAGGTCATAAGTTTGACTTCTTAAGTGTTGTTTAATTGACCTGCCTTTCCAGACCTTTGATCAATATTATTGCTCATGGATGGTGGCGTTTTTGTTTTTGGAACATAAAAGGAGAACCACATATTTTTCTTGTTTTCAACTCTTACAATGTATTTCACTTGATTTACATCAATAAAATCCATGAACTTGATTAAATCATACATGCATGCATGTTAACATACATTATGAACACTTCATATATATATATATATATATATAGAAACATTCATATCAAACCGAAACAAACCAAACCATCTTTAATAAAGATTAGTTTTGTTTGCATAAATAGCTAGTAATATTATATTGTAAAGAATAAGTCTAGCTTCCATGAATAGCTTATGCTAAACTTTCATTTTAACGGAGAAGTGATATATAATCATCTCAATCTAATCCAAACATTTACATGCGCCAAGGACTCATTGATAATATTTTAATCATACGATCGAACATGAAATAACTACACTTGTAGTACATGGATTTGCTTTGCATGATGGGACCCTTTAAAGTTATAACACAAAAGAGTAAAGATTCAAAGAACCTACATATGCTAACAGTATCAAAACCTAACATTATTCTTCTGGAAACGAAGGACCACATAATTTGAGACCATGAACCAAATTTTATATTGGCCCTATTTGATCTCATGCATGTATTAATTGTTTGACCATAATAATTAAGAACTTTGATCTATGTTCTTATGATTCATCTGTGTATTGGATAGGGACGTAGACAAGGACAGAAAGACGTTTCTGTTTTCATCCTTTTCAGCCAAGTTCATTGCACCAGTAGTTACTACAGTAGATCAACTTGCTGACACTATTTCAATTGGCCATGTGTTAATTCTTTCACTTGATGATCAGCTTCTATGTTTGTTATCTTTTTTATGTTTGAAATTAGATCATTTGAGTCTATTTCACACACACACACACACACACACATATTCATTCTTTCATTAGGAATGTCTTTTGTTGCATATTATATATTTATATCCACCTAAAAAAAATTTCAATACAATGACACTGGATCAGGTATGTAATTAAAGATATGTGCTTGTGAGAGAGCTCTTCTGTGGAGTCTGGTTCTATCAACAAAAAATATATATACTCAACCACCAGGCATCCCCAATACAAATATACTTAATATATTAAAAAGATATAAGCTTTTTATTTTCCTCCAAAATATATACAACATTTAAACATCATGGTAATTAAATAGATAAGTGGATTTATTTTTAGAGAAATATATGGCAAGACCAT
Source organism: Dioscorea dumetorum (assembly GCA_902712375.1). Lineage (NCBI taxonomy): Eukaryota > Viridiplantae > Streptophyta > Magnoliopsida > Dioscoreales > Dioscoreaceae > Dioscorea > Dioscorea dumetorum. The sequence goes on from CACTHL010000158.1 coordinate 120,129, forward strand.
TTCAATGTACATGCATCATATATTTAATTTATACTTTCAAAAATTCAATGAATAAAAATATATTGTTTACTCTATTAAAAACTATGTTGTGAGTATATCTCAATACATGTTCCACCATCTTTGGTCTTGACTTGCAAATAAAATTATACAGATAACAAGCCAACTAACAATAGTTACAATGAGAACTTAAAATATTCACAATTATGAATTGAAAAGGACTAATAACATAACTCTTAAATGTATGGCCACAAATAAACAAATCAAATTATAACATTTAAAAAAAAATTCAAAGATATTTATCAAATCAAAAAACATACAAGCATGCCATCCACTTGCATAAATTTATAAGCATAATTCATTAATCAATATATCTTAACACTCAAACTTTTATAAAAAAAAAAACAAATCACTCATATTTCCCGAAATAGGTATACATATATACATGCTAATCAACATGCCATAATACTGAAAATTCATGGCAATGATACTTACCAAAAAAAAAATATCATGAGTTTCTGTCATGATATTGATATTCTAGCCAAACATAATGAAATCATTCATTGATTTTATAGCAAAACAAATGATGTGCATATACATGTATTATCACTTTAAATAAACTAAATAAGTTGAAACTAAAACCAGGAATGCAGGAGTTTGAATAAAATAAATATACTCCATAAGAAAAGGAGTGGGGCTTGGATAACAAAACAACAAGAGTGACGTCAGCTAATCTGGACGTATCCCGCCGCCCTGCGTCACTTCAGCACGTGAGCTATTAACATCTCCGGGCCCACCGAGCCGGGCCCCACACAAAAGGAAGCACCCTTCTCAGGACCCGAAGTCCCATCCATGTAACCCTTCATCCATGGAACTCATCCTTCATCCACACACACACACACACACTCTCTCTCTCTCTCTCTATATATATACCATTTAGTTTTCCTTTCTCCGCATCCACTTCAGGGAAAACACAACGGGAAAACCAAACGAGAAACTGCCGGAACTCCACTTCCAACTTTTCAGCAAAACAGGAAGGATCTCATGGGGAGTGTTGGAAGAGAAGGAGATTCAGGAACTGTGGGGAAAGAGAAGAGTTACAGAGGAGTGAGGAGAAGGCCATGGGGGAAGTTTGCAGCAGAGATAAGGGATTCAACGAGAAGTGGAGTGCGTGTCTGGCTTGGGACTTTTGACAGTGCTGAAGCTGCTGCACTTGCTTATGATCAAGCGGCTTTCTCCATGAGAGGAGCCATGGCTGTGCTTAATTTCCCAGTGGAGAGAGTTGTGGAGTCTCTGAGAGGTGTGAGGTATGGAGATGATGGGTGTTCTCCAGTTGTGGCTCTTAAGAGAAGGCACTGCATGAGAAGGAAGTCGATTAGGAGGAAAAGGGAAGTAAGGAAAGTGAGGGAAGTCAGGGAAGTGAGGGAAGTGAGGTTTGAGAATGTTGTTGTTTTTGAAGACTTGGGTGCTGAGTATTTGGAAGAGCTTCTCAGTGCTTCAATGGCTTCTTCAACTACTAGCTTGTGAATTATATATATATATATATCATTGTTGAAGAGTCATGATCATGCATGGGAGTTTTTCATTGAATTGTAAAGATGGTGTGGTGTTTAATGAATTTCAAATTTTGATCATGGTCTTTATAAATTGAAAGCTTTATTATATATATATATGATACAAATATGCATGGGCATTCATTCATGATCCTGAAATTTCTTGAAATTTCTTTCTTTAATTCTTTCCATTAGAGTGATTTTGAGTTCTTCGTTGATATATATATATATATATATATATATATATATATATATATGAAGATCATGAACTTATCCGAATTAATGAATGAATGAGGAATGGGTTGAGCGTATCCCTTTTTTTTTTTTCTTTCTTTTTTTTCCTTCTTATTAGAATAATTAATGGTGAGCGGATGGCACTAAACAAATTTAAATCATCGTCGTTGAGTAAAGATATGTGTTTGATATATTTAGAAAATTCGCATACATCATATGTGCTAAAAATAATGATTTTTACTTTTATTATGTTTGGTTTTATTAAGATGAAATAATCTAATTGAATAAAAGGAATGGGAAGCAACGGTTGGGGGAAGTAATTAGATGGAGTTTTGAGATTGTTATTTTAACTTTTTAATTATTAAAGTGGAGATGGATGTTCATAGGCAGATGATGTTTATTGAATTTTGATTTAAAGTCAAAACCATAATTTATGGTCAAAACAATGTTTGTTGATAGTGTATTCATTATTATATATTGCGGTCAAAGCAAACAAGCTACAAAGAAAGATAATAATAATAATAATAATAATAATAATAATCTAAGAAGGAAAAATATGAATTTTTGATTAACAAACAGACCATCATTTATCATTGCCTTTAATATAAACCAATCGCTCTTATTTTGCTTAATAAAATAAAAAAAAACACTTATATAATTGAAATTGACTTGAAATTTGAGCATATATTGAAGGTATTAAAAGTAAATATAAAAAAAAATTACAAGATTAGGGGAGTACTTAAAATCAAACCATACGTAACGAACAATTGTCAACAAGATGAATAGTCCCATAAATTTGAATGGTCTCATGATGAACCTAACACGTTCGTACACATATATTACAATTGCATTTAATGTAACATATATAAATTTGACTTTTTAATTTTTTTATTTTCCAAACAAAAATTTAGTTAAGATACATGATGTTTTTAAATAAACATTCATTTTCACTTCACCGGAGACAGTGATTGAAACTAAATCAAATTATAAAAATTATTGAATTTACATCCAATAATTAAATACAGTAATAAATAATATCAAATTGTACTGAATAATATAAAATAATAAAAATATATATAATATTTTATATAATATTTATATAAATAATAATCACAATCAACATTTATTATCAATAATAATGTACGTGTTTATTTAAATAATTTAAATTCACACACATATATATATATAAATTTTATTATTATATCTTACTTGTACAAAAAAAAAAAAAATTCAACTTTTGATTTTCCGCATGGAATGTTATGGTAACAACACTCGATAATTTTTTATCTGAAAAAATAACAAATAAAAAATAAATCATAATATATTAAAAATAAAGATGGAATAAATGGATATACGAAACAACAAAGCTAAAAGAGGTAACAATGAAAATAATCTCTAGATGTGTCAACGGCCTGGTCAATTGGTATTTGGGCCCCCCGTGAGGACGCTTCGCAAGTGGCGAGAGTTCGAATCCTCGGGGTGAGGGTGCATGTCTGAGAATTGTGCATGTTTTAATTTAACGGGCCCATTAGGAGTTTCTTTTTTCTTGACAAAAAAAAAAAAAAAAATCTCTATATGCGGAGGTAACACAACTGATCAAGAAGAGATAAAAGTACATAAAACTCCAAATATAATTCAATCAAATTAGATAACATTACTCAAAGCAGTTGGCAATTTAATGCTTATATAATTTTGGCATCGAAATTCAAATCCATCACTGGTCCGCATCATAAGAAGAATGGTCCAATTCTTGGGATTTCAGAAACATGTCAAGTGGGCTAGTTAAGTTAAATCATTTCCCAAGTCATAATATTTTAAGAAGGTAAAAATATTATGTAAATATGGGATTTCAGTGTATGATGAGCAAACACTCCATTCTTGGTGCCCATCCCAATATCTCAACAAAGTGGGAAGCTTTTCAGCAAAAAATTATATTATTTTATATTCATACGGGTAAAAAATCAATTTATCCTATATATATATATATATTTTTTTAAAGGATAACAACAGATAAGGATCAGAACATCAAGTCTGCCTTGAGATGGGAAAAAGCGGATCTCGATATGCATCCAACGGCTGATAAAGTTGGGAGAAAACAACAAGACGACTAAAGAAAAGAATCTATAAATCGGCGGTTGTAGTGAAGCCAAATCATGACTGACATAATCCAACGGTGGATATCATCGTATCAGATAGAGAGAATCCAAACGTCAGATGAAGCGATCTCAGCCGTCCAATCCACGTATGAAGGTCAGCACCCAATTCTCCCTTCTTTCTGAACGAAGTCTTCGAATTTTCTTCGAATTTTCTTCTTTCATCTTCTTCTCTAGAGAGAGAGAGAGAATCTCCTTTTTCTCTCTCTAAAACCAGAGAGATAGAGAGGGGGAGAGAGAAGGGAATGTTTGAAAAGCCCTTCTTCTCATCTCCGCTTGGTTGAAGACCCAGAGAAAGGCTGAAAGAAGAGAAGGAGGCCTTTTTTGTGGGGTTGAAGAGTTAGGGTTTGGAGTTTCGGATAGGGGGGATGGATCCAGGGTTGTTGGATGATATTATAAGGAGGTTGTTGGAAGTTCGGGGAAGTAGGCCGGGAAAGCAGGTGCAGCTCTCGGAGGCTGAGATCCGCCAGCTCTGTATCGTTTCCAGAGATATCTTTGCGAAGCAACCTAATCTCCTTGAACTTGAGGCTCCAATCAAGATTTGCGGTGCTTAATCTTACTTTCCCTCTCGCTTTTTCTGTTTTTTTTTTTTTGGTTGATTTTCGAGGTTTTGGTGTTTTGGGGATCTTAGGTTAAAGTTTAGGTGCTGGTTGTTTTGGTTGATTTTGTTGTTTGGATTCATCTGATTAGCTTAAATGTTGGATTTTTAAAAATTTTAAGATTTTGTTTTTGGTTGATTATGGAGTCGTGCTATGGGATGCTCAGAATGGTTTTTTTTTTTTTTTTATAGAAGATGTGGATGAATTGTTTAGGGCGAAAAGGTTAGGGTTGTGATTTAACAAATAGGCACAATGGTGCTAATAATATCTCTTAAATATTTTTTTTTAAAAGTTTTTTTTTCCTTGATTTTCCTTGGCACTTGAAGTTATATGATAGAACTGATTGTGATGAAATTCTATGGATAAGGTTTGTAGTATAAAGTATAAACAATATTTCTTTTTCTACAGCCTTATTCCAAAGCATATGTCTTCTATTTAAAATCTATTTGTGCTTACTTGGAGCCAGTGTAAACACTCTCATTATTGTTTTTATTGGCTTTGGATTCAATACTACTTTGTACCTCATTCCTCTTGCCTGATATCGAGATAATTCAGTTTTTACAAATTGAGCTAAAGACATTATTCTTTAAGAAGTTTTTTCCTTCCAAAATTTAGTGTTCACATGTGATTTTAATTAATTGTAAGTTGATTCAGAGAAAGTGATATTCTATCTTTCATTTGTTTAATTTTTCACGTATTGTTATAATTTTCATACCTATTGACTAAGGATAAGAGGCAGGTGTTTCGAATGAGCTTTTAACTGCATTTCTAGCATTCTTCAACTTGCAAGAAATTTGTTATCATTACTAGAGGAAACACTAAATGACTTAGCTGGTGGCTTTGATACTAGCTTCCTCTTAGTTCATGAATAACATGGTGACTCAGAGATATTTTGCAATTAGTAATATGTCACTGAATAAGTAATAACTAAGATACCCAAGTTTTCTGTGAAAGTTATCATCAGCGTTGCGCAAATTCTGTGAAGGTATCCACAATAGTGTCAGATGCCCTATTCATGGTAATAGTTGACCCCAAGCCATAGCCAGTTTGTTGATTAAAACTTTAAATTTTGATAGAGATTCAACTAATGCGAATTTTTTGAAGTTCTTGAGTCTGGCTTGCTCAAACTCCCCTAATTAATAAATGAGACAATGCTTGAGCTTAGATGTTAGTTTTAATATATTGATACTTTAAATTATATAGAATACTAAGTTTACATCTGGAGTTAATTGTATATTTGAAAGAGATTTGTTAGTTATATCATACATTTGTTTATTGTTTCATTTTAAACTACATGAAAGCTATTCTTTTGGTTATTGCAGCTTCTTTCACTTGAATTTGTGAGGGTTAAAACACCATCGCTTCATTGTTATTAAAGGCGTGCCTCAGGCACAAGGCGCCTTAGACTCTAGCCTAGAGGCCTTGGAGCCTCATAGGCAGGCGACATTAAAGAGTCTCCCTAAGGTGCTCGCCTTGCAAATATGAGCTATTAAATGATCATCTAATTAAATCTCGAACTTTAAAAATAAAAATGCTTTGTAGGCTATTGGAGAGTGATGATTTGACTTGCTTAGGCTAGTTTAGTCGGGAGCCAGTCTATTAAACTAGGTTAACTAAAGGGAAATGTGTAATATCCACAGCCACTCCAAGTGTTAGGCCTATTAAAATGCCAAAAAAGGCCTTTTGATAAAGGCAAAAAAGGCGCTCACTGATTCTCTTGTACATGGAGCTGAGGGGTTTGAATTTGAGGCGGAAGAAGAAGAATATGAAGATGAGGAGGATGAATGCGAGAATGAGCGGGAGGATAGTGATGAAGAAATTGATGAAACTATTGAACTAGATAGCAATTAGGATCTTCTAGCATAATAGTATCTCTTAGGAGTAGCAGAGTAGTAGTATGGTGATTTTTATGCTATGTTGATTATATGCAATTTCACTCTATGGATACTTTATCCAAGTTTGAACCTTTAAAATTTTCTTTATTTTATGAAATATTAGTATGTATTATGAATTTTTTAATTGTTTTAATCTTTTTTTTCTGCCTATTGCCTAGGCGATTTAATCACCTCCTTTTGCTTTTATTAAGTTTGCTTCACTTCAAACGTATAAACGCCTTTTAATTCAGTCTCCAGACATGCTTGACTTAATTCAAGCCATGCTGAGCAGTTAATGATTAGATTAAATCAGCATGCGCCAAGCCATTGAGCTAGAGCCAAGCTCAAGGAAAGCTTCGGTCACGCAAACTCTGCTCATCGACAGTCTACTTGTCAGTATGTGAATTATCCAACTCTTATTGTGATTTAGACACTGATCATCACATAGTAATCTCCTTTTAGAATTTGATTTCCATCAAACAATGGTCACCTAAATTGTCTGGAAAGCAAATGGCATAATGTAACACATGCTACCATGCAGAGGGCACTGCAAAAGTACAAGGAATTGTTGTTGTATTATTCCGTATCAAATGTTTGACACAAAGATGAGTAAGTTAATTTTTTGGCTGGTTCATCAAGTAATGTGTTGTAAGTGTAGAATATAAAAACTTCATGTTTACTGTTTAATGCATGTTACTTTCTCGTTGTCGAATACCTGTTAAATGTTCTATTGACTACTGAACATATGGATATCACTGGTGTTGTCCACATTCTTCTTTGGAAAAGAAATTTTCAAGATACTAAAATTGCATTATCGTCTGGCATGCAGGTGACATTCATGGCCAATACTCTGACTTGCTAAGGCTGTTTGAATATGGTGGATTTCCTCCTGAAGCCAATTATCTCTTTTTAGGTGATTATGTTGATAGGGGGAAGCAAAGCCTCGAAACAATATGCCTTCTGTTGGCCTATAAGATTAAGTATCCAGAGAACTTCTTTCTTCTGAGAGGGAATCATGAATGTGCATCTATAAACCGAATCTATGGATTTTATGATGAATGCAAGCTTTAGGTTTAACGTGTGAGGATCTGGAAAATATTCACAGATTGTTTTAACTGCCTGCCGGTGGCAGCCAGTCATAGATGAGAAAATCATCTGCATGCATGGGGGCCTTTCCCCAGACTTGCATAGTTTGGATCAAATCAGGCATTTGGCCCGGCCTACCGATGTTCCTGACACTGGTTTGCTCTGTGATCTTCTCTGGTCTGATCCTAGTAAAGATATTCAGGGATGGGGGATGAATGATAGGGGAGTTTCGTTCACCTTTGGACCTGATAAAGTTTCTGAGTTCCTTAAAAACATGACCTTGACCTTATTTGCCGTGCTCACCAGGTTATGGATTAGCATGTACAAAAAGTTTTTCTTATGCAAACTTTTGCAGTGTGTAAGGAATTTTCTTATGTGAACTTTCAGGTCGTGGAGGACGGATACGAATTCTTTTGCTAACAGACAACTGGTGACAATATTTTCAGCACCTAATTACTGTGGCGAATTTGATAATGCTGGTGCTATGATGAGTGTCGATGACACTCTAATGTGCTCGTTTCAGATACCCAAAACCTGCAGAAAAGAAACCGAAATTCAGTTTTGGAAGTACAACTACAACTAAAGCAGGAACGCCCCCGCCTGGAGTCAAGGTACGAGGCAATTCTCAAATATCATCGATGATAGCAGGGCTTGCCACTTGGGTTTAGATTTTGTTTATTTTTTAATCGGCTCCAATTATAAAGATGCACCTTGTAATGTGTACGTCATGGAATCAGATCCCATGTATTTTGGTCTTTTAGACCAATTGTTAATACGGCATGAACATTTTCTATCTGCCATATATTATATGGAATCAGATTCTACACCTCTTTGGGCTTATTCTCATTTCTGAAACTAATGTGTTTTCAGTCATTCCTTGGAGCGAAGGCGTAAGAACTACACTATGATCGCGGAACTTCACTGCTGCTCCATCGGTGGTAATTCATCCCGGCGAAGCTTTTAGCTTATCGGTCTGTGACAAATATCTGTAAATTAGCTCATGGATCTAGCTCTGTTGTCCATACAATTATCGGCTTCACCCAAATCTCGGTTGATGCATTTTAAATTTCCGCACTTCTTTGTCAGACATTATTATGCCAGAGAAAGGTGAGGAAATACTTGAAAACTCGACCTCCGAAACACAATGTAATAAGCCTGCTTCTGATTCTTCACCTTGTTGAAGTCTTTTGCCATCTAGATATTGCTTTATCAAGACATTGACAGGTGATGAGAGGTTTGAATTAAGATTCAATAAAGTTTATCTTCTCCTTCAAGGGAGAGCAGGGAAAAATTGACAGGAATTGCAGAATTTTCAAGAGAAGAGTGAGGAATGATAAATATTCTTCATTAAAACTAGAAGGGTCATATTTTTAATCAAATTGTGGAAATGACAAATATTCTTTATTTGTTATATTATGCTATTCATGGATGTCCTTAGATTGTAAGTATTTTGTAAATGATCTTTGAATATATTTTTATTTTTTTCTAAAAAAATGATAGCATTAACTAATACTCCATAAAAATGCCAGAAGAGAATCTCTCTTTCTTAATTAAAAAAGAGAAACATATGATTTTTTCGTTAAAACTTAAAACCAATTTATATTTATATTCTTCTTAATTTTAATTTGACTCTTAAAATCTCAATCTAATTATATGTACAAAGATACACATATCTCTCCCATCCTCAATCACCCCCTGAATTACCTCATTCTCTGGATCAATCTCCAGCTTCCACTTCTTCCCACATAGGGTATTTTTTACCCAAACCGTTAACAACCATTTGCCTCCAAATCCATATGAGCTTGAATTCCAACCAAACCACCCACTAATCCACTGTGAAAACCAAAAGCAAAACACGTCCTGCACTTCCAATGGCCATGAGGAGCTAAAGGAGAAAAATCCAGGAATCTCGCAAAACCAACACCACCAACCTTTCATACTGACTACAGAGATGAGCAAAACTTTCATCAAAAGAAGGCAAAGAATAAACAACGGAATATTACTCTGAATCTTCTTCTAAACAAAGAACCATCAAACAAAACTATTAGTCGGCAAACCTCACAAAAAAAAAAGCAACTTAATTCATTTGACCAAAAAAAGAATGAACCAAAGAATATCCCTCTTTTGGGATCCCCTACATCTCGCGCATTAAATACTCCACCTTTTCCTCCATCTTCTTTCCATGCTTGCACCCCATTGGTGAACCATTCAAACTCCAGCGTTCGAGGCTCTTTTGGCATGCCTCGTATTGATCCTTTGCAATTGTTTGCTAAATCAAAGAACAATTAATGGCAAGGGAGCAGTTGCATGTCTTGAATGCATTGGACGTAGCCAAGACTCAATGGTACCGTTTCACGGCCATCCTCATCGCCGGCATGGGCTTCTTCACCGACGCTTACGACCTCTTCTCCATCTCGCTTGTCACAAAGCTCCTCGGCCGCATTTACTACCATGTTGACGGTTCCCCAACACCCGGCACTCTCCCTCCCCACGTCTCTCAGCCGCCGTCAATGGCGTGGCCTTCATCGGCACTCTCTCCGGCCAGCTCTTTTTTGGCTGGCTTGGAGACAGGTTGGGTAGAAAGAAAGTATATGGATTGACACTCATGGTAATGGTGGTTTGCTCTTTAGCCTCCGGCCTCTCTTTCAGCTACACCTCCAAGTCTGTCATGGCCACACTTTGCTTCTTTCGGTTCTGGCTCAGCTTCGGTATCGGCGGTGATTACCCTCTTTCAGCCACAATCATGTCGGAGTATGCCAACAAAAAAACTCCGAGTGCATTCATCGCCGCTGTTTTTGCCATGCAAGGCTTCGGCATTCTCGCCGGAGGAATGGTGACAATTATGGTATCACTTGCTTTTCAAGAACCGTTTCCCGGCTCCTTCTTACTCCGTCGATCCTTCGCTTCCACCGTGCCTCAAGCCGACTATGTTTGGCGCATAATTCTCATGTTCGGTGCCGTCCCGGCTTTGTTAACCTACTACTGGCGGCTCAACATGCCGGAGACGGCGAGGTGCGCACACCGCTCTCGTGGCGAAGAACACTAAACAAGCCCGCGGCCGACATGTCAGAAGTTTTGAAGACGGGAGATCACAGCTGATCAATTGAGTGAAAACTCAAACCTTAACTCAAAATTCGGTTTGTTCTCTAAAGAGTTTGCCCGCCCGACACGGCCTCCACCTCGTCGGGACTGCCATTACTTGGTTCTTCCTCGACACGCTACTACTTTCACAGAACCTCTTTCCAAAAGGATATCTTCAGCGCTATCGGATATGATACCGAGCCGAAGACGATGAGTGCATTAGAGGAAGTGTTCAAGATTGCCAGAGCTCAGAGTTTGATTGCTCTCTGTGGAACAGATGCCTGGATATTGGTTTACAGTTGCACTCATTGATGTATTAGGGCGTTTGAAGATTCAGCTTCTAGGGTTTTAAGACATGGTGACGGTGTTCATGCTCGGCCTCGCTATTCCTTACACTCATTGGACAAACACCTGGGAAAACCACATTGGTTTTCATTGTGTTGTATGGGTTCACGTTCTTCTTCGCAAACTTCGGACCCAATAGCACCTGCCTCTATCACGCCGGCGGAGATATTTCCGGCGAGGCTGAGGTCAACATGTCATGGAATATCGGCGGCCTCGGGGAAGTTGGGTGCGATTATTGGTTCCTTTGGATTTCCTTGTATTTGGCTCAGAATAAGGATCCGGCTAAGGCTGATCATGGTTGCCCTGCCGGAATTGGGGTGAGGAACTCGTTGTTCTTGCTCGCCGGTTGTAATTTAATGGGGCTTTTTTTTACTTTTTTGGTACTTGCCGGAGACGAAGGGGAAGTCATTGGAGGGAGATAACACAGGAAGATGGAGGATGAGAGCAAAGGTCAGTGAGATAGCCACAGCTTAATTAGTTTCTTTTCTTTCTTTTTCATTTGTTTGATTTTGTGGGCTCCATACTTTGCCTCTTCTTCTTCTTCTTCTTCTCTTCTTTTCTTCTTCTGGATGTTAATTGTTGTCATTGTGTTG